>CAJVRC010000894.1:179030-222229 GCA_911456345.1 Penicillium egyptiacum
GCCGAAGTAGGGCCGGGTCCAGAATATCCAATCGGTTTGTCGCCATGATAATCTTAATGTTCTTCGTTGGCTCAAAGCCGTCCAACTGGTTCAACAACTCCAGCATGGTACGTTGCACCTCCGAGTCACCACCTCCTGATGAATCTATCCGGCTTGATCCAATACTGTCAATCTCGTCCATGAAGATGATACTTGGTGCATGCTCTCGTGCCATGACGAAAAGCTCACGCACCATCCGACTACCCTCACCGATGTATTTCTGCACTAGTTCGGAACCACTCACTCGGATGAATCGACAGTCGGTATGGTGAGCGGCTGCTCGAGCAAGCAGGGTCTTGCCGGTTCCAGGTGGGCCGTAAAGCAAGACACCCTTCGGCTGTGCGATACCCAGGGATTCAAAGAGCTCGGGGTGCTTGAGGCCAAGCTCGATCACTTCCTTGATTTCCTTGATTTGCTGGTCTAGGCCACCAATCATGTCGTAAGTGCTGTCGGGGACCTTCTCGACCATCATGAGTGCAACTAGAGGATCGACCGAGGACGGCAACATCTTCTCCAACTTGTATGAGTCAGACAGGAGAGCGACTCGCTTGCCCACAACGAGTTTGCTAATGTCCACACCATCGGAGATATCCACCACTGCGATCAAGGAAATCATAGCGTTAGCGTAAGCCCGCTCATCAGAAGCCAAGACATTTGGAATGGACCAAGCCTACCGTATTTTCCTTCTGGGTGTACCTTCACCAGGACCTTCTTGGTGCTCATCACCTTCACCACTTCGCCAACGTAGGAGCCAGGTTGTTGCAACAAGCCAAGCTCTTCGCGCAGGAGACGGACTCTCGAGTTGTAGTCATTGCGCTGCGCTTCTAATCGTCGTAGAACGGCCTGGCCTTGAATAATCTCGAGCTTCATGCCCTCGATTTTATTGCGATAGTAGTTGTCCAGAGCCATGATGGCGAATGGGCTAATGACGCTATGGAGACTCAAGGGCTATCTGTCTTCCACAGAACACAGATGCAGTAGAGAAAAAAGACGTTTATCTTTCTGCTCAGAGAATGGTATATCGAGAACTTTTCAGGGTAAGGGATGTAGCTCGGGGGCAGAAACGGAGAGATTGAAGCTGGGGTTTGGCGAGCAGAGCAGTCCACCTGTACGTGAAGCTCAGGTCCGGCGTTCAGTTGCGCTGACTAAGAGACCAAAAAATTACAGCCTGAAATATCAGGAGACTTAGTTAAGGCAAACCAGTCAAACACTCGGCTTTGTTTCCACGGATGAGAACTTCGGAAGCTCCCCACCCAATGAGTCAGCTGTGGATTTTATTGGACGGTCAAGCCCTGGAGCTGCCTAGGTGGGCTGATGATCGGGTCATCTGCATCAAGAAGGCAACGGTCAAAGAGGCATCTCTTCCCCTTCGGCATACTTTTTCCCACGAGTTTCGTCCTACGTGGACCTGCAATGATTTATATGCATCTCAACTAATGAAACTTCCATTGATAGTCTCGATTCCTGCGTTTCACCTAGATCTATTGGGTTCAATAATGTCACTGGGAACTTCGGTCTCATCGCTTTGACCTTTTTTTCCCTCTCTTTTGGGATAACAAAGACAGCATAAAAGAGAGAGGAGATCCCTTGTCTTTGCGATTCTCTCTCCCCCTCTTTTCTTCTGCTTCTAAGGTTCGCTGCGTGCTTTTGAAATCACTCAGTCATGGCTGGTGATAAAGGAGACCCTAACTCTCCCGAGTCCACCCAGCCGTCTGCGGCGGCAACAACCGAAACACCGACTTCTGGACCAGTACCTCCAATCAGATCATCTGCCTCCACGCGGAGAACATACGGTAAGATTGCCTTTGGTGTAACCTATGACAATGACGGCTTGGGTTGATCCAAAATTGCAGGTACACTCGATCCATCCTCCCTCGAGGCGACCAATCCCGAACTGCGTGATGATGGCCAAGAGGAGAGTTCGACTCGCGTATTCACGACCCAATCGTCCACTGTCCCTGATAAGCCCCGAAAGCCCTCGGTATCGCGCCGCATGTCTTCCAAACGTCAAATCCCCCACAGGGGGCAAGGGTTTTCGACAGACGATGATGTCAATGAGGTCAAGCAATATATGACAATGAAGCAAAGCGCGAACACGCAACAATCCCCCAGGATACGTCCACTACGCGCGCAAAGCTCGACCTTGAGACGACGTCCCAGTGTTCGTCCCAGGCCCTCGGTGAGAGCCGATTCGGAGAGTTACAACGCAGACGAAATAGGCTTGCCTGAACCGAGTCTGGATTATGAAGAAGAAGACGTCCCTTTGAAACGCGCCGGACATAGCAGCGGAGGGGAGAGTGAGGATGGCGAGGAGGAGGATGGCATGGAAGACGATGGAGACGCGGCCAGCGATGCTGAGAGCTTCACACTCAAAGACCGTCAACAGGCCATCAACGAAACACATCCGTTTGGTATCAGGATCTGGAAGCCTGCGTTGTACAAGAAGAGTCGTTCTGTAGAGAAGACGGCCGAGGGTGATATCCACTCATCTCCTGGAGGCTATGTCAGTCCCATGCTTTTTTTGACCAATCTACTATGGTCTTTGTTCTTTGGATGGTGGCTTGCCCTTTTCTCTCTGTTGGCTGCAGTTGCATGCTTTTTCTTCTCCTACTCATCCAGTGCTGTGGCATACGGAAGAGTATTTGCAGGTCTTTCGCAATATCTGTTGTACCCGTTCGGATCATTTGTTCTTTTGCAGACTGATGAGAATTACGCCGAGGAAGATGAGGGCGAGGGACGCAGTATCAGCGAATATGAGCAATGGCAGAATGGCGACCTGGAACATGGCCGTCTTTTCTTCGGGCCTCGCAGAGATCGGTCGCTGGTCGGTAGACGAAGGAACAGCGTCGATTCAGCCGGTGAGCAAGACAGCCTGCTCGGGCGACCCCAGCGCGGACAACGCGAAGACTCTTCTCAGCTCGCTCAATCCAAGCGCCGCCTGTTTGGGCGGGGCGAATGGACCTTGGGTCGTGTCGTGTTCTTCGTGTTCTTCTACTTCTTAGTCGGCCCGCTGATGCTTATGGTATCGCTCATCTGCTGGCTCTTGGTGTTTTGGATTCCGATGGGCCGTGTGACGATTACACTTGTGAGCCATTTACGCAGGCATCCGCTAGCACTGTCCTTCCATTCCGATTCCAGATATGCTAGATCGAGCACCACCTCATCTTCGTCTTCCATCCTTCTTTGCACCTACAGAGCTGCGGGAACGAGGTACTGGAAATACACTCTCGATGGAACGAACATCTTCCTGATCAATCTTCTTGGTGTGGTTGTGTTTGTGATTTTCGACTACCATGTTTTGGGCAAATTCTTGGGCTTGCAGAACTGGCTCACGCATCCGGCCTTGATCTTCCCTCTCGCTCTGCTCTCCATTATTCCTCTGGCCTATTTTATTGGGCAAGCCGTTGCCTCGATCTCTGCTCAATCTTCTATGGGTTTAGGTGCTGCTATCAATGCTTTCTTTTCAACTATTGTAGAAGTATACCTCTACTGTGTCGCTTTAACTGAGGGCAAGGCGCAGCTTGTCGAGGGAAGCATCATCGGCAGTATCTTTGTCGGCATTCTGTTTCTCCCCGGTCTGTCCATGTGCTTCGGCGCACTCAAACGCAAGACCCAACGGTTCAATGTGAAATCAGCCGGTGTGACCTCGACGATGTTGTTGTTTGCGGTGATTGCTGCTTTTGGTCCCACCCTCTTCTACCAGGTTTATGGCAGTGTAAGTTCCACCTCCCTTGGCAAACGAATCTAAACTGACTGGTGCATAGCATGAGCTGAACTGCCACTCTTGTGTCAGTTCTCTCGATCCGGAGGCTCGAGATTGCCGTCGCTGTTATTTCTCACAGACAGCGGCTGTCGATGACCAGTTCTTCCAACGGGCGGTACAGCCATATGCATGGATCGCCGCTGTTTTCTTGTTCCTTTCATACGGCATCGGGCTTTGGTTTACTCTCAGGACCCATGCTGCTCTTATCTGGGCATCAGAGATGGAAGAAAAGAAGAATCCTCAGGCCCATGCCACCCAATCTGCCCAGGATTCATTCTACGAACCACGGCACCTGTTGTTCCCAAATGGTCAACCCGAAGCCTCCGGCGCCGCTTCTGGGTCCAAAGATTCCATCCGCGAGTCCCAGCTGTATAAACGAATCCTAGGGCAGTCATTGAAGCATTTTGGCTTGGAAGACAATGGCTCGGGCAATTGGGAAAGGGTTGGAAGTGAACCTACCGCAGACCTCAAAAGCAATTTCCCACACTTGGTGCCCCCCAATTCTAGCGGCGAGGACGGCTGCCCCGTGCCAAAGTCTGTCCGTAGTATGGCTAAAGAAGACAACGAGCGTCTAGTACGCCAGTTCACGGAAGTGGCAGCCACAGCAGCAACGGTGGCTGCTCGGGATGCGGCTCGAACTCGCAAGCCCAATGTCCAACACCATCAAGCTTCTGTTCGTCAAGCTAGCCGCCCTGCTCCGGAGCGACCACGCAATACAGCTGGAGAAGAGCTTGAAGATCTCGGGGTGGCTGTGGATCCCACCCATGCTACCGGAGGACATGATGCACCCAATTGGAGCAAAGTTAAAAGCTCCGTCATTCTTCTTGGGGCAACTGTCCTCTACGCGGTGATTGCTGAGATTCTTGTCAACACAGTTGATGTTGTGCTAGAGAGCGTGGATATAGATGAGAAGTTCCTTGGCATTACTCTTTTCGCGTTGGTGCCAAACACGACGGAGTTCCTGGTACGTTGGTTATGAAAAGCTCCCTATCTGAGGCGATTTTGCATTTTATATTGTTTACTAACTCACCCAACAGAATGCCATCTCATTTGCCATGAACGGAAATATTGCATTGTCTATGGAAATTGGATCTGCCTACGCACTGCAGGTCTGTCTATTGCAGATTCCCGCTGTAGTATTCTTCAGCGCTTTCTATGGCCGCTCGCTTGACCCGTCTGAGCTTGTCAGCCACTCATTCAAGTAAGATCGCTTTTTTTTCCCTTTTCATTCTGTCTCCAACCGAAGTGCTTCGGCTAACAAAATACTTCAACAGCCTGATATTCCCCCAGTGGGATATGATCACCGTTATTCTGTGCGTCTTCCTTCTCTCGCATGTATACGGTGAAGGAAAGAGCAACTACTTCAAGGGATCCATCCTTGTACTCACCTACCTCGTCGTTGTGCTTGGTTTCCATATGTCGGGGTATGTGAATATGAACAGCATGGGCGTGGATCGCTTTGATACCCTAGCCATAGGCGGCAGTAGTTCTGAGAAGTTCTACACTATCGGCCGGAAAAGGGGCGGGGTGGCCTACTAGACAAAGTACATACTTATCTTGACTGGTGATAGTGGCTTTTAGCTCAAGTCATTCATTGACTTGTCTGGACTAATGTTGCATAGCGAGCTTCTTTGGTTTTGCTTTTCTTTTTTTTTTTTAGATTTTTCTGTTGATATGCTTGACGTTTATATGGAGTGTGACTTGTCTTCTTTACTTTCCTGACCCTGAGCTCTATAACTCAATGCATTAGGCATCAATTGATGGTTTTGCAATAATTACATATATGATTTTGAGATCTTTGTCTAGCTTCATTCATACTTTTTACCTATTATGCGGTAATGACTGATGCCAAGTATACGCGAACAAAATAATATGTGAACAGTGACCAACATTCCAGTACCCATGTCCTTCTTTCCTGTTTTTTTGTGAAGGAAAGGAAAAATCGTTATGATCGTCATATCAAATTAGGTGGACTTGGACTTCCAGTCCCCCACGGCGACATCCACCATCCCACGATATTTCTGTTGCTTGAAACACTGTTCCAGAAAGACCTCATACTTAACACCGAGCAAGGCTTTCTCATTTTTATCTTCTGTCGGCAACACCTTCTTGCCAGGCTTGCTCATCCGATCCATGATATCCCATAAATCTTCGGTTTTGCCTTGGGAATCAGCGCTGGCAGCCTTAGCACCGAGCATAGCAGCACCGTGGCATACCGCAGCGTGAATGTACCGAGGAATCAGTACAGGCATGTCACAGGCAGATGCAACGAGGTTGACCAGGATCTCGTTCTGACATTGTGAGCCAGACATGAACACCGAAGTGATGCGGTGGCCTGCCTTGTTCATTGTCTCCACGATCTGCTTAGTTTGCAGCGCAATAAACTCCATGGTGGCGTAGTAGTAAATGGCAAGACCATCCACAGATTTGTCACTGGTCAGGCCAAAGATGGATCCAGTCATGTTGGGATCGGCAATAGGAGAGCGGTTGCCCCATAGATCACCATAGAAGAAGAAGTGGCGTCCGAGATAAGATACGCACGGGGCTCCTTGGCCATGTGCCATCTCTTTGAGATGCTCGTTCAGATATTCGTAGATGTTGGCATGGTATGACTCGGCAATCGAAGTAGCCTGGTTGAATGCTGGGTGAGTCTCAATTACATGCTTCAGCAATTCTCCTGTAGCAGATTGCCCACCCTCGGCCATCCAGTATCCGGGGAGAATGGTATCCCGATATGGACCCCAGACACCGTCAACAAATACCGGGTCTGGTGACATGGCAAGGTGACATGTCGAGGTTCCTGCGACAGCCGCGAGGCGAGAGAAGGCCTCTGATCTATCAAGTTTGGAGACATCTGCGCTAGATTGACCTGGGTCCAGATCGACCTTGGATCCGACGGTACCGATCCAGCCAGCGTAGGCATCGATCACACCACTGCCAATGGCAATACCAGCCGGCAGACCTAGTTCGGCTGCAGCCTTGTCGCAGAGAGTGCCAACCAACTCACCGGCACTCAAATAATCACCATTCTGTGTCACACCGGAAGTCAGTCAACTGCGTCATTGTAATTAGGGAAAGGCTCACCACCCCGTCGACTCCGCCCATGCGCTTGAAGTTATCTTCAGTCAGGTCACCTAGACCAATATCCTGCAAGAAATCTTCTTGCCATCCCTTGACGCTCCCATCGACACCAACGGGTACGTATCCTTGCTTGCAGACCACGCTGCAGAAACTTCGCTTTTCGTTGCCCGTAGCAATGTGCGTAAGGGCATCCCCCAGATCATAGAACTTGCATTTGTCAAAGAGCTCCTTGGGCATGTGGTTCTTCAGCCAAAGAACCTTTGGGATCTCCATCTCAATGGACATCTTTCCGCCGACATAGCGGAGCAGGTTGTGGTTGGTGGCATTGATCTTCGCGGCTTCCTCTACTGGGCGGTGATCCAGCCACAAGATCACGTTGCGGTCCGAGTCGAAGTTCGGGCCCGTCACCGAAATCGGCTCGTCAGTATCATTGGAGAAAACCGACAACGAGCAGGTGGCGTCAAACCCGATACCGCGAACCGTGTCAGGGTTGATATTGTGCTGGCTAATAGCGCGCTGAACGGCGACACAAATGCAATGCCAGATATCGGAGGTAGATTGTTCCTAGAGGCTAGGTAAGACTGATTTGGCACCCGAGTTGCTCGCGCTTTTACCCACATAGTAACCGTGCTCTGGTTGCCAAAGACCAATGTTTTCTGAGGCCAACCCCACAATATCACCTTTGGCGTCAACTATGCAAGCACGCGCGCTTCCAGTTCCGACATCGATTCCAATGTAGTGGTCAAGATGAACTGCCAGATCCTCCCGAGGGTCACTGGATGCTTTCCGGGAGCTCTGTTGGGAGGGTCGGTAGGGCAGCGAGGCCATGTTGTCGTGGGAGCTCTTTACCTTTTTGACTTGACAGCTGTGGGTGGAGCTATAGGTTGCTACTAACCATACATTAGCGAGTCACGGAACACAGAATACAGGCTAGTCGAAGCAGACTTACTGTTAATGTGTATATTGGGATTGAGCAGATGTGCAAGAGAATTGAAAGTGAACTGCGAGAGGAGAATAAGGTATGACAGCATGAATTTGCCCGACCCCGGACGGAGCAGTGCTACCCGGTACCTTTGGGCGCAGTTTGTAGTACTTTGTTGATACCTGGCTGTTCCGCTATTCCACTACGATAGCCAGGGTACTTGTCATGTACCATACATCTGCAAGTAAAGTATACCTGTTCTCTATATTATACGTACTCTGCTTTTACATCAATATATACCTGTGTATGTATATATCTGTATGATTTTAAAATAATCTATAGCAAGTATCAGCTAATATATAACCTAAGGTACACGTGTATGTTTTCATCAATATATGCATGTATTGTATGTACATGTATGTAATCATGTGGGGTTGGAGCTCAGACTTTCTCCAAAACGTTGACATCTCGCGTCTCTTGCCTCCTCATATTTCGATTCACCATGCAGTTTCTACCCACCATTCTTATCGCTGTGTCGCTCCTCATTTCTGTCGCCAATGCCTCCCTCTCGACTGACATCCTATATTGGCCCTTAGGATCGCCACAACCGTCCGTCCTCGCGCGTGTCTCCTACGACCCAGCCTCATTGAAATCAAACGTGGTCTCATATTACCCCCCAAAGGATGACCAGACTGATAGTCTAATTCGCGTCGGGCTCTACATTTCAACCCCCATAAACAAAAAGCAATGGGTCGGCAGTCTGGTGTCATTGACCTCTTTAACGACCAGTGAACAACCAACATTTCGCCTTCACCTCGGTCCGGCCAACGAAGTCTACACTGTCTCCCTATCTGCGTCGTCTACCAGCACTCAAGGCTCAACACCTGGCCCTCGAATTGACCTCGTCTCGAACGAATCCGGGACGCAGCCTCACCTAAACAGGCCAGTGATTGTCGGGCCCGATGGGCAACACCCAGAGCAACCCGAAGAAAAGTCTCTTTTGCAAAAGTAGGTTGCGGATAGCTGTTTATTGTTCCTTTGTTTCTTTCGTGCTAATTAATGATCTAGATACTGGTGGGTTCTTCTGATCATCACTTTCATCAGCATGTCTGGGGGTGGCGGAGAAGGACAGTAATATTCGACTTCTTATCATATTATTATCGAAATAGTACTTTGAACTATGTTGGTCCCGTTGCTATCTTGAATATGTAGGCCAGTTGCGTATTTGCGCACACAGTTTCAACTAGAAGTCTATCCAAGGCACTTATCCAGCTATCCGCTTTACAAAGACCACTTTCGGCTGGAATAAACCAAGTCTAAATGATAGTATATCCTATATAGAATCTGTGTACCTGCAGGAACCTACATACGTATATGTATGTATGTAGTAGTACCGGATTTTTGGCGGTCGCGATTTTCCTTTATAAGAGGCTGAGCACTCCGTGGACTTGTGCGCGGTATAGATAAATACATAGTTAACTAGTACATATGTAGATATAGGAAGAGAACAAAACATATGATCAACTTGAAACGTTCACGTAAATGAGGAAAAGCTAAAACCTTTTTCTTCCCAACTTGACTTTAGTCAACTTTCTCTCTTTCTGCCTGATCACAAAATCAGCAGACAAGAAGTCCGTGCATAGTTTCACTTCTATAAATCTATCCTAAACCCCAATATTATATCTGGGAAAGATGCTACCTCAACTTCCCACAGAGCTGATACAGCTAGTTCTTCGGAACTGCGACACATCAGCCTACTTCCAGGCAGCCTTTTCAAGCCGCAGACTTTATGAGATTGCTTCCACCAGCCGAGCAGTCATCCTTCATCAGTTACATAACACTCCTGGTTGGAACAACGGCATTGAAGCTTATCAGACTAGGCATCTGTTTGGTGTGTTAATGAAACGGTCTTATGAACAATTAGATGGCGCAGAACATTACGCCCACCCCACCTATGAGTACCAAAACCGAGTGATTGACTACCATGCATCAACAATTGAGGCATCAGAAGACAGCGTTCGAGCACTGCTTGTCTTCAAAGGCCACAGCACTGTCCATCTGGTTGAAATGAGCCATGGAGATCGGACCGAAGTGCAATTGAACTCCCCAGGGCAGGATATTGGGGAAGTCGAGATCATCCAGACTGCCTGCGATGGAAATGGCGGAGTCTACGTGCTGCACCGATTCAAACCATTCTTAGACCAAGAGCTGGATACAGACCACCCGTTCGTTAAACACGCTCTAGAATCTCGCCCCAACGGGAGCATTCACCTGGCCTACCATCGCTTGAATTCCCGGGAAAACACCATTCGAATGTATGACTTTCCCGAATGCCGAGATTATAGACCACTGGCTTTGTCCGTCTCCAACGGCAAATTTGCCATATCATGGCAAAACACGCTCGACCCCTATGATCATGACGTCGTTCTTTATACCCAGCTCTACGATGAAGAAGACGAGGAAGACGAAGAGGACGACAACGAAGATGAAGATGGTTCGTGTGAAGGCGTTATGGAAGAAGGCAAGGGAGATCCCTGTAAAATTATTCGTTCGTTTCATCATTCTGTCATATTGGGGCTGGTTTCTGACATCTCTAGATGCCGCTTTTGAGGCCTACGTTTTGACAAGCTCCAACGATCAAGACCCATATGCCCGTTTCTCTCGGAGAATAGGCCCTGCGATGAGGTTGGCTTTCAATGATCGAGGGTTTCAGTTGCTCTACCACTACCGAGCTCAAAACATTTACGGTGCCTTTCAGAGACTTGATCGCATCCCTGGCCCCCCAGGCGAGCCAAAGCCCCATGTTAATAAGAATGCATGCACCGTTCAGTTTTCGCCGTCCCTCTCGCTTCAATTCTCAATTGGAATACCATTCTTCGGTACCCATGAGTTCGGTGACATATCTCAGGGAGAACAGTGTCATTGGCAGTACCTCGCCTTCGGAATTGCCACTCACCGTGTTGAGAAATGGACTGTGGCATGCCTCCTGAAGT
The DNA here is from genome assembly GCA_911456345.1 of Penicillium egyptiacum. Lineage (NCBI taxonomy): Eukaryota > Fungi > Ascomycota > Eurotiomycetes > Eurotiales > Aspergillaceae > Penicillium > Penicillium egyptiacum. The sequence goes on from CAJVRC010000894.1 coordinate 189,829, forward strand.
CCGAATCATATACTGGTCCGCGATGTACCCATGTTTTGAATCTCGACCGCGGAAGGCGTTTCGACGACTGGCAGATCATGGCGCAACTGGGGGGATTCCGGGAAGTGCCGACTTCGCATGGATCTCCGGTGGCAACGTCGCGTCGCGGAACTCGTGTTGCTGTCGTTAACTGGAAAACCCTATATGTCTGGGCGTTGAACCCCTCGGAATTGATCGAAGGCAATGGCACCGGCTTTTATCCATCATCGTGGGGATCTTCTACAGGTGTCATCGAGTTGCGACCAGTCATCTTCCGGTTAGAGGCCGTTTGCTCTCAATTGCGTTTCACTGAAAAGGAAAACGAGCTGGTTGCGATTACCGATCGTGGAGTGATGTTCCTGGATATCGGTTATAGTGGGAAAGACAAGCAGCCCGTCAAGAGCCAGGGGCATGACAATAGTATAACAAATTTGAGGAGCTAGAAGATCTGGAGCTCTACTAAACTTCTGTTGCTAAGAATGTGAAAGTCAGGCTGCTTAATACCAAAGATGCATCTATGGTTCTGAGCCTTCTTCAAAGCAGTGGATTGTAACTGAAAAGGAGCAATTCTTGAACCTCATCAAACCAGGACGCTGCCATTGTCTTATGCAAAACTAATAAGACCCGAAAAAATTAGCGCTGTCCATTTTTCCCTACCCTAAAGCAACCCGAAACACCAGACAATGCAGAAACACTAGCTGTATGGCATTGTACATAGATCAAAAGAAAACCATGGCCCTGAGAATAATGCAAGGCCAGGAAAGGGTATCCCAGGGTCGTCATCATAGCAAGAGAAAAACAAAAAAAAGGAAGAGAAGAGCCTAGTCCAAGGACTTGTTCTAGTTCATCTCAGAAGCGAGCCATTCAAGCACGCTCTCATAGCAGAGTGCGTATTGACTCAGGTTTTGTACCATGCTCGGTCTTTGTCTTCGGAAATCCTCAACCGTCTTTGCAATCAGGTCAAGATTGAAATCTCCCATCCACTCGGAAGATCCGCTGGGGTTTGGATCCAGGCCTCCACCACCGGCAGCCTGCGCACGTTGCCGTTTCAGCATGTCCAAGACACTGTCGACAGTGCAGAAGGTCCCCGTACGCCCACATCCCGCACTGCAATGCACCAGTACTGGCCGCTGTCCCTTCGGTTCTGCTTGCTGGCTACTAAAGCTGGGGTTGCTGGTGGCACAAATGACCTTGTTACATTGCTCAATCAGATGGAGAAGATGAGTAGGCTGTGACGTTGTCCCGAAATCGGGCCAGTAAGGATATTGGAGCTGGGTGATATCACGAAGTGGCTCGAAGGGGAATGACGTATGGCAGACACTGAAATTTCGCACGGTGATGACTGGATTTTCGTTTGTGCCATCAGGTCGTTCGATCGATGCCTTAGGGCTGCCAACCGAGAGATCGATAGGTCCACCCTTGGATTCGATATAGATGTGCTTTTCCGAATAGGCCTTTACCTCGAACGGTCCATATTTTCCAGACTCCCAGTATCGGTGGCATTTTATCTGTCCTCGCTCAACCTCTGCGGTGAGGGAAACGAGAAGTCTAACGTCTTGCTCCCATACCACGCGCCAAAAGTCCTGCATATCGTGAGTAACATAATATCAAGCATTGCGAGGGGCTGCCACTCACATCAAATGTATCAGGAACGGGAGCCTGAGTGGCGATGTATTTCCGATTGGTGAGTTCAGCGGAAATATGGTTTGCATTCACATAATCACAGGCCCCAGATGGAATCCCCTCGAGTCGGACACGGGAATGATCAAATGGGTAAATATCATTGTAACGATTTTTCGTGCCTTTTTCTATCCCCGCAACGCGATATTTCTTGGGGCTACCATTGGTGTCAGCCGAAGGTCCTTCATATGTTAAAGCCTGTTTCATGCGTTCCAACTCTGTTTTCTCCAAAACCAAGAACTTGTTCGAGATAATGTGCCCTTGGTCCTTGGTATCGGAAGCGCCCCGCAACCATGAAGGGAGTCGCTGTCGCTTCGCTTCGGTCAATTGATCGGGCTGTTTCAGAGGAATTTGTCCGACACCCCCGAGGAGATCCATGTTCTGTCGAATATTTCCAAAGAAGGGATTGACGGCAGAGGATGATTCTGGCAAGGCACAACCACCCACGACAGGTGCAACAGATTGCAGATTGATTCTCATCGGAGAGGGACGTTTAGAGGATGGGGCGGTCGTCCGCGTTTGTGGCTGCTGTATCAAACGTGGAAACCGACCCGAGAAACCTCGAAATCCGTTCTGTAAGATCAATCCATCTCCTTTCCAGTCTTCAGCCTGGAATTTATCGAGAAGGTTCAGAAGAGGTGCTGCATCCTTCAAATCCGCTGCAGCAGAATCGTACACAATGATCACGTCACTCTTTCTCCAACAAGCAAAACTCCGTTTGTTAGCGTCGTCTGTGAAAGTGCCCTCTAATTTCTGGGTATCAAATGATCGACGCTTGAGTAGGGTAGTGGGGATGCATAAATTGAGTGATCCTTTGATATTGGCTTGTCTGAAATGAGCGAATGGGCGAACATCAAAGAGCATGGTGTTTGACTGAGATGACTGAAGAAGTTCGGCGCAGCGTTCGGCTGATACCCAGGGAAATGAAGCGGGAGTGGCTCCTGAAGAAGCAGTGTTAGTATCTTGTATAATTTGTAGAAGATAGAGCATTGAACACATCGGGAGTCATAGGATCAAAAAAACAAATAGAAAATAAAGTACATCCAAGAGTGGTCATACCTTGTGGAGTGGGACCTAAATTCTTGCCGGCTGGAAGCCTCAGTTCGTTAGGTTGCGCAAATGAAAAGTTTCCCAGCGGATGTGGAGGTGAGGAATTTGGCCATGATGTCTGGGGAGAGGAAGATCCATGCAATGCTGATTCTCGGCGTATGCGACTGGTTTCAGTCTCGGTCTTCAGTAGATTCTTCAATCCCGCTGATACTGATTCTTGGGAAAACATTGGTAGTTTTGGACTCGGCAGAGGTTGTGTATGGGGCAATGTACCCCAGTTCTTTTGGATAGACAGCCCTGGGTGGTTGGAGGTCTGTTGATTGTTGGGGTTTTGCACAGTCATGCCAAAATAATTGGGAGTTGATCTTTCTGTGAAAGCCGCGCCAGACATCATGCCCGTGGTCGACGGGGATAAGGTAGACTGGAAGGACTGCGTGACACCACCATCATTATGACCACCTTGAGCACTTTGTACCCAAGGTGAGGAGGGTGAGCGTCCTGGGCCTGTCATGACAGGCAGGTTGGCTTCCACAACTCCAGTTCCTGGTCTGTCGAAACACGGTCAGCTCAAAACTCCCCTGGCAATGACACCCGCAGTTGTGTATCAGATAATTACAAGCGGATTCTCAAAGATCAGACTAACATGTGCTCCCAAGCTCTCGGACCAAGATATCAAGGTCTTCGAAGACCTAGGACCGTGGCAGAATCGCTGGTCATCAACGGCATCCAATACGCAAAAGTGAAAACCGATGTTGCCGCTCAAATAAGAGTGAAGGGAAACCGTAACCAAAACTTCGACCTCGAGGTATACGCAACTGACGTAGCGAGAGACAAAGAGGGGCAAGAAGAAGCGAATAGACCGGGGTCCAGCCCAAGGGGAAAACCGGTGGCCAATGGAACGAAAAATGCCAAATAGTGGGGGATGAACAGGTCTGATATCAGAGAGAGGGCATCTGTGTTATTGCATGATTAATAATCGGCTCGAACTACCTAGGTAGCCCTTGAGTTGAGAAAAAAATGGGTGAAGAAGAAAATTGGGGGCTTCGAGAGCAAAAAGTTATGACGTTGTTGTGTGGGGGATCACGGGTTCACCTCCAAGTTCTGACGTAGTTGGTGGATTGGTAGATATTTTTGTAGAACGAATTTGTTTATATATAGAGAGAGAGTGTGTGTATATGTATGTAGATATATATCCAAAACAATAGATATATTGTATACGTGGATATATACAAGGATACATAGAAGCATTAAAACACTACAGAGAAACCATCTGGAAGCTCGATTCATGTGGATCAAAATTGATCAATATATATATCGGTGTATCAATATTGAATTATGTTTGGCTTGTCTTCAGCTTGATCAACCTTATATTAACAAACACCTCATCTCAGTTCCTGGTTAGTCGCGAGTCTCCAAGGGACCAACCCTGGAGTGGTTCCACCCGTGCAGCTTTCACATCAATATGACAAGCGAAAAGATGATGCGACAGAGTCGAGAGGGACAGAAATGGTTCTTTCCCCAATTTCACAATCAATGGCCCAGCATATAGGATCTGGGAACCGAAAGTATGCATTGTATGTTGTAGACAACTTTCGAGAGGCTGAGAAAGTGAGCGAGGCCGATGCCAATGGCCACCTACATAAGTAGGGATATTGGTGCATAGCATACGATGCGAGGGCCAGCCAGATAGTTGGCTGCCCTCTCCGATCTCCTCCTTCATCTCCACACAGCAATGTACGGTAATGTACCCCTACCAATGAGCTCATACGCTAGGTGAGGTCACGAGGGAAACGCGTTCCCGTCGCGTTCGATAAAGCGAGAGTACTTGGGTGTTTGAATTCAAAGTGTTACAGCCTTCCATCCGGTTCACCTTTGAATCGCTCTACCCGCTTCTGTTCCCATTGGTCGAGATCTTTGGCCATGAGTCTCTGTAAGCGTGGACAATAATCAGCATTCAGTTCAAATGTCAGGCAATGAAATCAGGATCAATCAAAAGAATGCATACGTAGTATTCTTCTTTTTCGTCGCCTATAATCCTCCTCCGCGGGTTGCGTTTGATTCCCTCCTCCCCGTCAGGACCCTTGAGTCCGAGGTCAAATGCTTCGTCTTGACTGAGCTGCTTGACTTTGCGGTCATACCGCTCATACCGTAAGGCAGCGGCAGGTGTCAAGGCAAATGACCCAGCTACAATAACGGCCATAAATGGGAGTCCGAAGAGAATAAAAGGGTGTCGAGCCAGTCGCGCCCGGTAGAATGCACCGAGCCGTTCACCGAGGGACGATGATTCCGTAGCCGCCCGACGAAAGGTTTTGGATTGGAAAACAGGCATACTTGCGAGCCAATCTATTGAACGCTATTGTTGGGCGAAGGACTGAATGAGGTTCATTGGGTTCAATGGGTCATTGAGATATAAGGGAACAATAGGATTTCGGTCAATCGGTCAATAGATGATCCGGGTTGAATTGTTTAGACGGAGCTTCCTAGACAGCATCTTCAATTGCCTATTGACATCTTTTGACACTTAATCGCTGAGCTACTTTTTATCGGTATAAAACAGAGCTTTGCTGAAGCCCCGTCCTTTGCTATCCGAACTCCGAGAAAATCCACTACTTGTCGTGGTCATTCTTTGTCTTTACAGAGCTCTAGGTGTGCGCAGTCCAGTTTTCTTGCCCTTTGATCGGCATCTTTTTGCTTAGTCTTCAGCTCAAAGTGAACTAATTCGAAGAATAGTTTCACCGCAATCGTATTTTGCATTCCTTTTACTCAAAGCCTTCGAACCGACCAGCCCTCCATGGCTTCCAACACTAGCTCTCTCTTCGGAGGGGTTGGTCTTGGTGCCTCGACAGCCCCACAGTCGAACAGCCTCTTTGGCGCGAACAATTCGATGGCAAGTCCTTTCGCAAATTTTTCCGCTGCAGGGGCACAAGGCGCGCAAACATCGTCTCTGTTCGGAGGTCAATCTCAAGCCCAGCAACAGCCTGCTCAAGCCCCGACCTTGGGCCAGACGCAACAAACTAGCAACACGCAGACCCAGGGACAACCTGCGGGTCAGTCAACACAGCCTGCATTTTTCAACAGCCTATTGGAGCGTGGGAAAAAGCGACCATTGTCATCGGTCATTCAAAACAACAACTTCGAAGACCTGCCTAGTCTCCAGTTAGGCCTAGATGACATTCGAAGGAAGGCGCGAGAGCTAGGCTCCGCAGGACAAAAGGATAGCCCAAACGACAAGAACAGCAAAGCGTGAGTTTCATCTCTATCTATCATCTGTCACACTTGTCTTGTTATTGACCTTGGCTAACCTTGCGATACTATCAATAGTCATTATCTTCTTGCAGCTTCGGGCATATCCCCGGGACAAGCATTGCGTGACCTCAAGTCCATGGACCCCCAAGCATCTCTAGCAACCCCAGCCAGGGAACTGGATCACTTTGACCCAGACAACCAAAGGTTTTTGCGGAATATCCAGCAACGTGGCCGACAAGTCATGATCGCAGAGGGTCTCACCAGAGCTCAGCGGGACTTTGATGCTTTTCTGGAGGAGAAGGTGGACATGGACTGGGAAGACCAACGTCAAAAAATATTCCACCACTTCGGGCTATCCCAGAAGGATGCCACCGGCGCTGGAGGAATGAAATCTACTACCAGGGGTGCCTTTGGACGGTCAGCAAGACAGTCTAAGCAAACCGGAGCTGTTCCAGCCAACGGACCTTCACCTGCATCCCGCAGAAGCGTATTCGGGCGTTCCGGTCTCGAGAAGTCGGTGATTGGCACACCTGGGGCCGGCTTGGCAAGCCGTCAAATATTTGAAGACCCAGCAGAGCGAACTGAAGGAACTGCGGCTCACTCGCCTGATCTCAGGTTCCAACGGGAGAAGATGGGACACTACGCGGAGAAGGTTCAACAGTTGAACTTCGCCAGGCTTCAAGGAAAATGCTATCCCATACTCGACGAGTTTTCATATGTCGAAGTCCAAGCCGGTGGTGATGTAAGTTTCAAAACCTCCGCAACACAGATGTTCGTCCAGCTAATCATTCTTCAGGCACCTCGCCAACTCTTCAACGCATATCAAGCCTTGATAAGGATTGTCCACGAGAAGCCAAACATCATGAATCCATCGGAGCCCGGAGCAGTGAAGGAGCGACAGTATGCGGAAGATTACCTTGAAGAATCATCCAAATCTCTCAAAGCAATCAGACTCAAGAAACAGATTCTTGAAGGCTCCAGGGGTTTCCTCGAGAGCACATTCTTCGACGAAGTGGAAGCCGCCATTGCCAAAAACCCCCGGGAAGCACAATTGGGAGGAATTCCAACTGTAATCAACAAGATTCGCGCCTATATCCGTCTTCAAGCCGCGCGGAAGGATCTGGCCCCTGACGGCACCGAGCTCCAAATGGTGAACCAGGACTACTGCTGGATTCTCATCTTCTACCTCCTTCGATGTGGTTTCGTGACTGAGGCAGCTGAATACGTGAGTCGGGACAGCGGGTTCCGGTCTTTAGATCACAAATTTGTGACCTACATGACAACCTACGCGCAGAGCAGGAGACTTCCCCGGGACTTGCAGCAAAAAATCAACGGCGAGTTCCAGCAACGCTCACGGAACGCACCTGAAAATACAGTCGATCCTTACCGAATGGCATGCTACAAGATCATTGGCCGCTGTGATCTCTCGCGTCGTCGCTTGGATGGTGTGAAGCAGACCGTCGAGGACTGGATGTGGCTACAATTCACCCTTGCAAGGGAGGACGATCGCGCCGAAGAGGTTGCAGGTGATGTCTTCGGCTTGGAGGATATCCAGACCGACATCCAGGAGATTGGCCAAAGAGTCTTCGTCAAGGGCAACGAGGGACCCGGTGGATATGGAACTTACTTCCTGCTGCAGATATTGGGAGGAATGTTTGAGCAGGCTGTACATTATCTCGGCACCTATGCCCCAGTCACTGCCGTTCATTTCGCCATCGCCCTGTCCTATTATGGCCTTTTGCGCGTGTCCGACTTTTACACCTCTGGCGAAGAAATTCGTAAGCTTATCTTCTGCCATGGTATTCTGATCTTGCTAACCTTAAATGTTCTCACTTTACGCAGTCTCCTTCACAGTCAAGCAATATCCCCAGATCAATTTCGGATATCTCTTGACCCAATACACCCGAGAATTCCGCACTGGATTTGTTGAAGCTGCCATCGATTACTTCACGCTGATCTGCCTCAATGCAGATCTTCCAGGTGCTCTGGGCAAGTCCCAAGCGTCAGTCTGCCATGAGGCCTTACGAGAATTCATCCTAGAAACAAGGGACTTTGCCAAATTACTTGGCGATATTCGGGCGGATGGTACTCGCCTCAAGGGAGCCATTGAGCAACGTCTCGATTTGATCAAATTGGTTGACCAGCAAGAATTCTTGAAGACTATTACGGTTCAAGCTGCTGCTGTGGCGGATGATAAGGGATTGATTGCGGATGCCGTGCTTCTGTACCACTTGGCAGAGAACTATGACCGTGTCATCGACATCATCAACCGTGCATTGTCAGATGCGATCGCAGTTGAGCTAGGCGGTGCCATGCCGAAACTGCAGCCCCTGCGCCCAAGGGTCGACCAAAGTCAAGATAGTCAGCAAGAGGCAGTGGAGGCCGGAAGCAGCCTCAGTTTGACTGCCGTGGATGACCCAGGCGTGCTTGCCAAGAACATGATCAGTCTCTACGATTCGGACATAATGTATTATGGACAAATCCGACAAGTCAACCGCGATGCCTGTGGGTTGCTGCTGCGTATGATGGAAGCAAAGACACAGGTTGAAGCCGGCAGATGGGCGCCAGCTCTTGATGTAAGTGTCTCCAGCCCATGGTTTTATTTCATGATTGAATTACTAACGAACGTAACAGGCTATCAACGCTTTGAATATTCTCCCCTTGCAAGCGCAGGGCTCCGTGTCATACATTCGAAGCACAGCCCAAGCTTTCTCGTCTTTGCCACCCATCATCTCACGCAACGTCGGGCCTGTCATCATGTGGAGCATCACATGTATTGGCTGTGAACGCCAAAAGCGTACTTTCGGGATGTACGACAGTGAAGTGCGCCAGGGATTGGCGGATACTTTGCTTGTCATGGCCAAGGATCTCATGGTCTTCTCGGGAATGGTCAAGTACAAGTTGCCGCCACGAGTCTATGAGACTCTGGCTCGTGCTGGGGCGGATATCGGGGCATATTAGATGTGATTTGAGATTCTGAGATACTGAGATACTTTTTTTGTGCTTGATGGTCTCTGATAATACAATCGAAGAGAATGCAATGATCAATCTTCCTAATTAATTTGATTTCTATACCGAATGTAGTGTAATCTGTGGACTATGTTCCCCTGGTAGATAGTAGCTCCGGGGGTTTTGCTTCTACATACATACCTACATCCATGTACTTGTAGGTACGTATGTACATGTATGTATGCAAGTACATGGATGTAGGTATGTGTACCCGTGGACCTCAGAACGTCGGTAACATGACCGGGCCACCATGCTTCCGCCCCACTAAACTCTTCCCAAGGCTCCTTCTCCGAGACTCTGCTCCGGTACCGTATACCTTCGTCTATCTGGGGCTACTCCCCAGTGAAATGGCCATTTCATCGCCATAGGTGGGAATACGGAGCTATACCTGTATTCTGCCACACTTCCCCAGCATGGACCATGCCTCCAACGCGTCCGTGTCGAGCTCAGAGCCTTCTGGCAGCGTGGCATCCCCGCACAATGGAGTTTCTGTGCAGGCAAAAGACTCGGAAACAGAAGAGATCGAACGGGCCTGCGATACACGAGGCGCGATGAACAAAGACTTGCCCGAAACCACAAACCCGATCAATTTATCCGGTGCCCTTGATAAACAAACATTACACGGTGACGAGAACGACTCAACGCAGCGCAAAGCGACCATTGGAGACGACCACAGCAGCAGCGCATCGACGAGCCGAGGCGCAAAGGCTACCCCGAGCCTTTTCAACAATCCACCGAACCTAGCGCGCATACGCAAGGTCCTATTCGAGTGCAAGGACCCGATAGAAATCAGTCTCGAAGAGTTTGAAACATACTGGCCTTTTATTGACAATGTATGGGTCAAACAAAGATCAAACGCGAGCAAAGAGGGTCATTGCACCACCGACTATTACATGTGCCGTTTGCGGCGTCCAACACACCGCACATCTGAAACTCGCCCCTTACCAGAGGGCAAACGCCCTCGTAAAAAAAGAGTCCGAGAAGGAGGCATCTGTAATTTTCAAATCAAGGTTGTTCGGTTCGAAGGCGCATACTCGACCGTCACTATCGCGAGAACGCCGGGAAGTTGCAGCATCCACTCACATGACCTCGACTACATCGACCGAGTGAAGCGGAATTCCGGATTAATGGAGTATGCGCGCAAAGAATCTGTGAAGGGATATCTCCCTTCTTCCATCTATACCAAATTCCAAGAAGAACCAGATAAGCTTGGGGAGGCTGGAGGACGGTTCTTCACTGTGACGGATGTCCGCAACATCTCCGCCAAGTGGCGTATACAAAACCCAGAGGTGGATCTAGTTGCACATGAGGGCTACGAATACCAAAAGGGCCATGGTATTGTTAAAACTCAAAGCACCGATGGTGTCAACGAGGTGTCCTCTCAAACAAAACCAACCTCGATGTCGTCAGCTTTGCCCCCGGACACACTATCATTCCCTCAATTTTCCCTAGACTTCTTACATCCTTATCTTCCAAATCAGTCGGAGCGCCGGGAATTTCCCCATGTCACATTGTCATACGCATCGTCAATGGACTCCAAGATCTCTCTTCAACCGGGAATGCAGACTGTATTGTCTGGACCAGAGGCCAAATTGATGACACATTATCTTCGCTCCCGGCACGATGCCATTCTTGTTGGAGTAGGCACTGTTCTTGCAGATAATCCAGGCCTGAACTGCCGCCTGGAAGGGGCCGGTGGGTTTGGAGGCCTGGGAAGAATGTGGCAACCACGGCCAGTGATCATTGATCCTATGGGCCGGTGGCCTGTTAATCCTGAATGCCGGATGTTGCGTACTGCCGTTGAAGGCAAAGGCAAAGCTCCATGGGTTGTGTTATCCCCGGGAGCTCAAATCAACCCCCAGACACTAGTGATGCTCAAAGGCTACGGTGGAGATTTTCTCCGCATTGTAGAATACAATCAACACTGGCGATTACGATGGGAAGCCGTCTTTCGTGCCTTGGCATCGGAGGGCATTAAAAGTGTCATGATTGAGGGCGGTGGTACTGTCCTAAGTGAATTGTTGAATCCAGAGTATACAAGCTTCATTGACTCGATTATTGTGACGGTTGCTCCCACCTACCTTGGCCGTGGTGGAGTGAATGTCAGCCCTGACTCGAAACAAGATCAGGAGGGTACACCCAATGCTGCATTGAATCCTCGAGATGTTAAATGGATGCCATTGGGACAAAATGTGATTATGTGTGGAAAGATTCGAGAAGAACCCCATTGATGGTCTATTGTCTCTAATGAGGGATACTTATATAAATTCAAATAAACAATAAAAGAAACATATTCACGTGTTTTTACGCGTAATATCAATAGGTATCAATAAATATGAATGAAGATCAATGAATACGAATGAATATGAAAGAATCAGCCCATTGAGGTGGCTGGGGAGAGAATGTCCGGTGTTCCAGGGCTATTGTTTTGGCTTATGTTTTGGCTTGGCACTTTTTTTTTCTCTACCCTTTACATACTTTTCCCTTTTATTCTTTTAACCTTAGCTTCAAACATTCCTCCCCCCCCACCCCCTGTTCTTTCTCATTCTTTGCTATTTCTAATAGCTAAGTCTAAGACAGAATGCCTCCTAAGAAGAACACGTCTAAGTCCGTCGAGGCCTCGACGGAGACGGTAAAGAGAAGTACTCGAGTACGCACCAGCGCCAGACAAGCTACCGTGACGAAGACCGAAAAACCTGTGAAAGAATCTACGAAGCCAACTGCAAAGTCCATTGGAAAGTCAACTGCGAAGTCCGCTACAAAGTCCACCGCGAAACCGACTGCAACATCTACCAAGTCAACTGCGAAGCCAAGCAAAATGCCAACGTCTACAAAGTCCACTACTACGAAGAAGCGCAAAGCTGATGAGGATGGGGAGAAACCTCGCGAAATCAAAAGATCTCGTGTCGCGCAACCCCGTCAGCCAAAGCCGAAAGCCAAAATTGTGATCAACGAAGCCCCGAAAGCTAAGCTGAACGTGTTTGTCTGTGGTGAGGGTAGCTCTGGTGAGCTGGGCTTGGGCACAGCCAAGAACGTTATCGATGTGAAGCGCCCACGTTTAAACAAGCTTCTGTCTGCCGAAGAGGTCGGAGTCGTACAGGTTGCTGTCGGCGGCATGCACTGTCTAGCTCTAACCCATGACAACAAGATATTTTCCTGGGGTGTGAACGACCAGGGCGCGCTCGGAAGAGAAACTGAATGGGAGGGTGGATACAAGGACATTGAAAACGACAGCGATTCCGACTCAGACGATGAAGACAGCGGATTGAACCCTCGGGAGTCTATTCCTACTGCCATTCCTGCCACCGCATTCCCCGAAGGCACTGTCTTCGTTGAAGTGGCCGCTGCCGATAGCGCAAGCTTTGTCCTGACCGATGATGGTCTGGTCTATGGCTGGGGCACCTTCCGAGTAAGACGATCTGACTATCTTGGATCGGATTTCTTTTACTAACAACGATTCTAGAGCAACGACGGAATCCTCGGATTCGACGCGTCTTCTCACGTTCAACGGACGCCAACTTTGATCCCATCTTTGAAGAAGATCACACACCTGACTTGCGGAGCCAATCACGTTCTCGCCCTGAACGACCAAGGTCGCGTCTACTCGTGGGGCTCAGGACAACAAAACCAGCTCGGTCGCAGGATCGTGGAGCGCAACAGATTGAATGGTCTTCAGCCTCGGGAGTTCGGTCTCCCCAAGAACATTGCCCACATCGGGAGTGGTTCGTACCACTCGTTTGCTGTTCACACCACTGGCAATGTCTATGCCTGGGGATTGAATAGCTTCGGTGCAACGGCCCTCCGCGAAGGCGCCGGCGACGACGAAGCAGCTATCGTGCATCCCACCCTTGTCGAATCACTTTCTAACAGAAATATCTCCCAAATCTGCGGCGGCGCTCATCACTCGGTTGCCATTGCTGGCGATGGTGAATGCTTGGTTTGGGGCCGTCTCGACGGTTTCCAAAGCGGCCTGAAGATCGATACACTTTCCGATGACGCCGTTATCAAGGATGAGCGCGATCGACCCCGTATCCTAATCTCCCCTACCCCCGTTCCTGCCATCAAGGCCAAGGTTGTGGCGGCTGCCTCGGATCATTCCCTCGCCATTGATGCCGATGGCCGTGCATGGTCATGGGGCTTTTCCGCTACGTACCAAACTGGACAAGGTACACAGGATGACATCGAGGTGGCTACCGTTATTGACAATACTGCTACTCGTGGAAAGAAATTGAACTGGGCGGGTGCTGGTGGTCAGTTCTCTGTGTTCACAGAGCCTGCCAGCATGTAAGGTCAATACATTCGATTGACCTATCCTTTATTGTAACCTCTAATGTTTCCGTTTCCCTTCTACGTGTTGTCTCGTTTCCAGGGCAGTACATGGAGAGTTGCTTTGCAATTTCCAGTTGTTCTACTCGGTTAGCATGTCATTTGAAATTGATTCTTTTTCTCCGATGTGATCCCAAGGTGTTATTCCTAGTAATTCTAGTTTTAGACTCATTCGGCGTCCGATTGTTCAATCCGTACCTAGGTAGCTGAGCCATACATGGCCTGTTTGATTTGATTAAACAGGTATGTATGGTCAGCCAGGAACCAGCAGTCTTATCCCGGGTTTAAACATATTTCATTCTGTCATTAAAATTTATCGTACAGGATGCCTTCACAACTACATCCCAAGCTCCTTCATCACTTCATATTCAGCATCATAGTCGTCGTTATCGTCACCTGGTACCTGTGCAGACGAGGCACGCATGTTGGGGGGGGAATCAGTCATTGGCTCATCCTGTTCTCTGAGAAGATCCTCCAAATCATCGTCGTCCTCGGGCCCAGGCTCGGGGTAGCTGATCGTAGCCCGCGCGCTCTCATTTGGGTCTGGAATAAACAGGTCTTGGTCGGCAATCCCTTCCTTGTCCTGACTACCCGCGGCTGGGCTATGGTTGGAATCTGCATGGTTCTCAGGGACGTGGCGACCTTCGAGCTCCTCTCGCGTGGGTCCAGAGCTATCGAAAAGTCTCGGTTTCTCCTCGTTTATCCATTCTCTTCGCATGGCCTGAATGCGTTTTGAGTGTCCCAGTTTCTCAATCATTGTCAGACCGTCTGCGAATTTGGCGCGTGGAAATAGATCATCGAGCCATAGCTGGTAAAAGTTGAGCAGACGTGCGGCGTCCTTGAACTACAGCGAACTCAAGTCAGTTACACTAGCCATGCTTGGTATGTCCAATAGATACAAAACAACGAACCTCGTGTCCCTTGCCCTTGAATTTCAGCTTCTGTCTAGCAGTACGTCGCAATTTGGGTATGCCCGGTTGCGAGAGTAGACTAGCCTGTTCGTCAGCATTGTTGCAGCCACAAGTGCGCTCCCAAACCAAAAAGAACACGAGGTTTGAATCAAGAAAAAAGGCAGCATGTGAGACTCACCGGTGCTCATCTAATTTGGCGATAGGTTGTCGTTTCTTTGCGACTTTGACTTCTTCGTCGAGACCCAAACCAAGTGCAGAATCACCTGTCCCGGAGGCCTTGGTGCTGTTGGTATTTGGTACATTGTTATCCGGAATAACCTCATCCAAGCCGATATCATAATCAAAAAGGTCGTTCAAATCACCCGCTGTCGGTGAGCTTCCTCGCTCTGAAACGTTCGCGTTCGCCATAGTTTCAATCGCGCGCAGATACTGCTGTAGGTGCAACTATCAGAGCATGGATTTGAGAGCATCAGATGACTGGAGGGTTAATCAAAAAAAGAAAAGTGACACCTGCTTTGCAGCAATTCAATTTCCATACTCTGTATGAGAGATACGAAATGTCAATCAATCAGATGCGGCCTTGACGCGTGACGCGAGTAGCCCGTTATCTGCGCTCTAATTGGCTGCCGGGCATCTTGTCCGCCTTAGTTATGCTAGGCCTAATGAGGTTAGCTTCGGTCTCCTCTCCCTCCAACTCCCAGAACTTCAACCTCGAATGCTTGCACATCCACACTTCAACGACATGGCGACCGACACCAAAACAGCCATTGTGCCCTCTAAGCGGGCTAATACTGACTACCCGGTATGATTGATCTAATCTGAACCGGGGCTACTACTTTTCCGTCCTCGATTGCTCGCTTGCGTACATCTTTTGCTAACATCCCACAGTTGATCGATTCCGACCCGTACGATTTACCCCGGATTCTAAGACTTTGTCACAGGCTCACATCTTTTTCAGGCATTTGAAACGGGTGTTCGGATATGCCCGGCCTTCCGACTGGGCCGTGGCTGGCGGTATGGCCTCGGCTGCTCCCATCTCCTTCTGGATCATGGAGAGAGCAAGCCCGTCGCATGTAGGCCGTGGTGGCTTCGCTCCCGTTATGCGACTCGCGACAGCTGTAGGTCTGCTTGGTGGTCTTCATGTCCTGTATCAGCGATCCTGCCGTAAGCCATGTCCCTCCCTCCCGCTTTTTACTTTGGATAACGCCTCAGCTCACACCTTCACAGAGCGCTTTTATGGCTTCACTGAGAATGCTAGAGAGGTCGAAATGGATACTCGTGAGATGGTCGACAAGGTCAAGAAGGGCGAGCCTCTGTACGGTAAATCCCAAATGTCGTCTTATCTACAAGGCGTGGCAGCCCGCAACTCGCGGTACTCAGAACTTTTCATCCATGTTGTCCCATGGTTCAACTTTGTCAACCATGATCAGGTAAGTCCTCCATTCATGTCGATCTGAGAAGGATGATGTTGATTGTTTTTGTATCAGCATGGCGTGGACACTGCCAAATACTACCAGCAGGCCGAGCAGGAATTGGAGGCAGAGCGCACTGGCTCTTCATGAATATACACCATCAGCTACAAAGAAAAAAAGAATGATGGGCAGTCTTTCCGTTCAGTGTTGCAGATTTGTACACATATTCGATCTTGTGTGTGTTTTTGGGGGCGCAATTGATATTCACAATACAGATTCCCGTTCTGATCAACCTTGACGCTTTTCATATTTATATGGAGATGCCCTTTGGAACTAATGATTCCCCAGTTGTATCAAAAGTAGACTCAACCTACCCCGGAATGTATTGCGTAGTAAAATTATGTCTGGAGACCCCCCGGATCCGAGCCTTGCGGCCTACCAGGTTGTTGGCGCTTCTTCGTTGTCATTTTCGAATCTGGTGTTCAACTCTCGATTCTTTTTCGGTCTGGGGTTAGGAGCTGACATATCATCAGCAGGTAATCAAGGCTGGGGTTTGTGCGTCCTAATTCCTACCTTTTTCGTTCTCCTGTATATAGAAACGACGGAGCAACATGATTGCTTCTTTCTCAAACAGGCCACCGTAGACAGGGTATGATGGGTCAATTGAGGAGCTGGATCCGATTAGCCTTGCACGATCAGTCGACGGACTTTAGAGGCGTACTGACTCGGAATGTAATGAAAGAACACCTCCAGTACCTCCAAATCGATCGTTGGCGCACCCGAAGTACACGCTGCGGATGCGGTACTGCTTCAGGGCGGAAGCACACATCACACAGGGTTCAACCGTAACGTAAAGATCGGTGGATTGCAATGCCGACCTAGGATAGCTTTGGAGCATCTCTGCAATCGCTATGAACTCGGCATGTCTCGTTCCCTGGGGGATGGTCAGCGGTTTCTATGCATTGAGATCCTTAGAAGTCACCAACATTCATAGATCTGTTTGTGTCGTTCATGCCTAACCCCACAATTTCATCCTTGTGCACTAGAACACAGCCAACGGGAGTTTCACCTGACTGGAGAGCCTTCTCGCCCTGTGGTCTGAATGAGCATGTTTCGATTCCCGGGCATCAACAAGTTTCGTACCATCAACAAGGCTTGTTTCATGAAATATCCATGTCTCGAATCCTCCGCCACAACGGCGTCACCCTTGAACTCCATGGCTAATTGGAAATTTCTCTTATCTGTGTATGTTAGACTTAATCGACTTGACCCCAGTGACTGGTAAGATATCTCATGGCCATGAATCAAGTGGAATCGGAGGAGGGTAGAGAGCAGTGGCACCCGAAATTTCAAGGTGAGGTTGACCGAGTTAAAGCTGGGCCACAATCCAGTCCAACATGATACGATAAACATTTACATCTATGGACACTGGGGTTTCTCTTGAATCACTTATTTCTCTTGGACATAGCCTGCCTCGATTTTGAAATTTTCCATTTTATTTTCTGTAGGTTCTATATTTCCTACACATATGTGAGTTTTGAATTCATTACACTGCATATACAGAGGACCTCCCCATAAATTACCATGAACCCCTCTACTTGTCTTGATAGATATGAGGCCAACTTATAGAATTATAAACCGTGATTCAATGATCATCAGCTCTGGTATTATCCAGAATGTATGCGCTCATGCAGTGGTGGATACTTGGTGCCTTAGGTGTCAATCGATATATCAACTTTCTCCGCGTATCTGCGCACTTCAAACATCCACACGAACACAACCTGGCCTCGGAGCTTGCTTAAACGCGAGGAGTTTAATTTTCAAACCTGGTACTATGAACATGTGTTTCCCATATGGCAATCGAGGGAGAGAATGAACGGGCCCCTGCGCCTGGGAACGCTTGGAGAGCTGAACCTACCTCGTCGATCCTTGCTTCACGTTTCGTACCGCATCTTGCAACCCAGGGAAATGAATCACACTTAAACCGGGAGACATTTGCACAGCTTCGCCAGGAACTTCTCAGTGAAATACAAAGTCAACTACGCGTTGACGAAGATGTCACTGATGTCAACAAACTCATATGCATTGTGTTAAAGGCCGGCTTAGAGATTAGCCCGAACGGGAGCGCATCAGAGCAAGATCTGGAAGGGCAAGTCCTTGACTGCTTAGATATCATTCAGGCCAGCATCGAGAAAGCGCCACAAGCTCTATGGGAATCCTCTGATCCCCTCATCCTGGGCGAGGACATACATGCTCCTCTATTCGCATGGCTCATCCTACGACTGATCCGACTCGCCACCACCTGGACCTCCGAAACTGTTCGAGAAAAGATCCAATTTCTTTGTGCCAGCTTAGCTTATTCCCAGTTCAAGCAAGCCCGTTCATTGCCTGCAAGCTATGCCGTCGCTGCATTTCTGCGTGCTTGCACGTCAGGTCCGTCTCTTGCCCCCGATGATGTAGAACCTTGGGCCAAATTAACACTCCCTAGATATTCTGTGCTCCCTGGAAACATTCCAACGGAGCAATTCCTGGGATACACGCTTCAGAGGGTTGTCGATACCCGCAGCAAATGGATCGCTCATTGAGGACACCCAAAACCTAGGTCTCTCCCCTGGATTATTCAACAGCAACACGGCTCTTGGAGGCTTTGTGCAGACAGTCTCCCTAGTCTGTCGATTGCTTGATTCGTTCAATCCGAGGGGCGAAATGCAATCCCGTGCAAAACATCATGATCTCATTCTCCGCCAAAACTTCTCGTGGGTATTGAATGGCTTCCATCGTCTTAGGCAAGTCATTATCGAGTGGTTGCAAATAAAAGGAGCACAGCTCACCTCGGAAGATGCAATTGTGCCTTTGCAATACCTGACATATTTGCACCGATGCTGCGTACCAGAATCGACTTTGGCTGGGCTGCTCTCAAACATGAGCCTGACTTCTACTTGGTCCCAATGCTTGTGCGGCTTTCTGAGTCTTGAAAATATAGGAAAGTTGCCTTCTGTTCAGGTCATACTAAGTCGCTTCTTGTGCGATTTGGCAGAAACCGCAAAATCCTCTCAGCCTCTGATGCAGCAATTGAGGGAAACCCTGCTTCCAGTGCTGACCGAAGTCAAAGACGGAAATTCTAGCCTCCAGTCACCTGAGTCGTGTCTCTGGGTAAGCTTTCTCTCATATCTAGCATACGCCGGTTACCGAGCTAAAACCAGACTAGAGCCCTCTCCAGACCCTGCATGCCCAGCTTCTAGATACAGCACCGCCTTTGACAGTCTGCTCACCCAAACGGTCACCAGGGGATATCTATGAGGAGTCAGATACGGCATTTCAGAGAGCCGGGGTTTTACACCAAGTGGAGCCGAATGAATATGCCCGGGCATCGAAGCGGCTGTGTCTCCCAGGTCTACCAACAGGATCTACCAGTCATGGCCTGTTCCATTTGCTTGTGGGTGATATATCGGCGATCCTTCAATCTGGCTGTGGCAAAACGATGGCAGATCTACGCACCTCCATCCAGTGAGTGGACAACAGATACCTCTCAAGCTGTGAAATGCTGATTTATCTGTGTAAAAGATCATCCTACGAGGAACTCTCCGAATCTAAACAAACCGAGCTATTAGGCATCCTAGGCAAAATTTGCTGTGCAACAGCAGAGAAGCTTTTGAGGAAGGCCTCGGATGTCATAAAACGAGACACACTCTTTTGCCAAACATGCGACACCGATCAGTATCGGAATGATCGTGCGGGAAATGAGGAGCACCCCGAATTTGAGGAGATATGGTCACTATTCAATTTCATCCTACCCAGGCTTACACGCACGCCTGGTCCCCGGATATCTGCAATGGTCGCACTCAGAAGAGTTTTGATGCATGCTCCAAACTCCAATCAAATGCACATTTCAAACTCTGCATCCGGAGAATTCTGTCTTCACTCGCTCCGGAGCTCAATCAGAGAACTGCGTGTTGCAACTGGGTGTGTTTTACCGTCCTTAAAATCACACTTTGGCACTGGATACTAACTATTATATAGACATTCAGTAGTAGCTTTCGTGCGCTCAAATCTACCAACAGATATCCGTCGGGCTAATTTCGTCGTTGTGCTTGAGTGGCTTAAAAATCTTTCTGGAAAAGATGATATGCCGTTACAGGAAGCTTGCATCATAACACTCTGTGGGCTGGCAATGTGCGTTTCTATTCTCCGAAATCTTGTTGCTTTATCTCACGATTTGTTGTATATAGTGTCTCGGAAGATGAAGAGAAGAACATCATTCTCCTTCGGCTCTTGGAGTACCTCGGTCATCCAAACCCCTACGTTTGCGCCGTGGCTTACAACGAGGTGCGTAACCCTGGGATCATACCTCCGATTACTTCGCTCTTAATTTCTAGAGATATGGACACAGCTTAATTTTGAATTTAGTTATCCAAACTTGCCCAACAATTTTCCTTGACACCTGCTGGCCTTTTTCGGCCTTACTGGAGGACCCTTTCGGTGACCGTGGTCAAGAATCTCCAATCTCGCCCGTATATGGCCGAACAGCTATGTGATTTGCTTGGCATGAAGGTTGATGGTTTCCTACGTTTGACAGAAGTCCATGTCTTGCCCTACCTTGTTTTGACGCGAAAACGAGACATCATTTGCAGAATTGGAGCTAGTCGCAACGAAGGCGAGTCTGCTTTTGACGTTTGCTCGGAGAAGAATAACCTGGCCGCGATCCTTGCTTTCCTCCTATCTCAGCAGTCAGACAACCCCGAGGGTATGATCATGTCTCTTCTAGCGGAGATAGACCCCGCATTCAAGGGTCGGTCTTTGGCGGAGTTGGTGAGGATTGAGCCAATTCTGATTGCCTGTGACTTGCTGAAGAGCCTTGGTGATGCGGGTGAGCAAAAGAAAGAGAGGGTATGTCCTTGTTTCCTTCCACCTTTTCTGGACCATTAATGAGGAGACTCTTCAGTTCAACCAAGCGCTCCATCGATTAGCCATGTTTGTTCCGCGAAAGATTGCACACGGAAGTTCGTCGAAGAAGGCGGATCTAAGTCAGTTCGTCGAGGAGCACGTACTCGGTATTATCACACAATTCGCAAATGCTATTAACGACTTCCAAGTGAGACAGACATTGGCAGAGAAGAGAAGAAACATCAAAGCCATTGAAGAGATGATCAATATTGCCCAGGGTCATGTTAGCAGTGCATTGCCTCAGGTATGTACACAGCCTTGCGAATCGGTCAATTTTAGTTACTAAACATTGCAGGTTTGTGCCTGTCTTCGGTCCGCGTTAGATATCGAGGGACTGTGTGATTATGCATTCTCCGCGTGGAAGACATTGATCAGTTCTCTTAGCGAAGAGGACCTTGAGCCAATAATTGATCAGACGCTAGCGATTGTGATCAGATATTGGGACAACCTGACCGAAGATAGCAGAACCCGCGCACGTCAGCTCATCGATCATATTTTGACGAATCACTCGAGTCTTGTCCGAGATACCTTCTACACAATGCCTTCCCTTGCATCGATTCCAGAGATGGCTGCCTTTGATGCCAAAATCAATAACATGAGAGCCCAAATGGACGTCCGAAGCCAGTTTCTGGCGTTAATTCGCCGCTGCCAGAGTGAAAATGCCACCGTTGTTGAACAGGCTCTAATGGAGTTGACCCCTTTTCTGTCAGCAAATGAAGAGTTTCTCCATGACTCTGTTCTGAGTGAACAACCAGACCCCGTGATTGCTCAGCTAACTAGGTCATTGTTGGACTGTTGTGTTAAGTTCAGTACCACCTCAGACAGCATTACTTTATTGTCGGCTCGATGTCTAGGGCTTGTCGGCTGTCTCGATCCAAACCGAGTTGAAACAATCAAAGAGAAGAAGGATATACTTGTCTTGTCCAACTTTGACAGAATGGAAGAAACGGTCGCATTCATTCTTTTCTTTCTCCAACATGTTTTGGTTGATGCATTCTTGTCTGCTTCAAATACTAGGGCTCAGGGTTTTCTAGCATGGGCTATGCAAGGCCTGCTCAAGTTTTGCAGACTGAATGCAGTATTGACCCAGCGCTCCCGCGATTTGCAAGTTGATGAGAAGTATCAACGCTGGATGGAGCTTCCGGAAAGTGTTCGCAACACTCTTACACCATTTCTTACGTCTACTTATACGGTCACTGTTGTGACCAATCATACTGAAGTCAAGTATCCGCTCTTCTCCCCTAAATTGACTCACAGTGAGTGGCTTCGAATGCTGGTGCAAGATCTTCTACAAACTGGGAACGGAGACAACGCAAAGATGGTCTTCTCAATATCGAGTCGCGTTGTGAAGGGTCAAGACATTTCCATCTCTTCTTTCCTTTTACCATTTGCGGTCCTGAACCGCATCGTGGGAGGGACTGAACAAGAACAACAAAATCTTCAACATGAATTAATGAGCGTTCTTTCACATCCTATTCCAGAGACAAACAACAATGCTCGCGAGACAATCATAAGCAGTAGCCAGGTGAGTATCCTCGTGGAATTGAACTCGCTGTCCTAATACTGACAATGACCCTTTCATGGACGATAGAGCGTTTTTGAAGTGCTAGACTATCTGTCTAGATGGCTGCAAGGAAAGAAAAAGCATCTCAATGGCCTGAATCACAATTCCAACCAAACGAGTCGTTCCCATAAAGATCAAAGCCGTGACGCACTCATTGATAAATACTCGTCGCAGATCAAGTCTGTCGAAAATCTCTTATCCTCAATACCACCCGAGATCATCTCTAAGCGAGCTGTTGAATGCAAATCTTTCTCCAAAGCACTTTTCCATTGGGAACAGTACATTCGAAAATGCAAGGTCCACGGAGAATCACAAGAGAGATCCAGCCTCGAGCCACTATACCAAAGGCTACAAGACATCTATAGCCAGATTGATGAACCCGATGGAATTGAAGGCATTTCAAGCCACTTGTCTGCACTAGACATTGACCAGCAGGTCCTTGAGCACCGGAAAGCTGGCAGATGGGCCACGGCGCAGAGTTGGTACGAGCTACAACTTGAAAAAGAACCCGACAACGTCGATGCGCAGTGGAATCTTGTGACCTGTCTCAAAGAATCTGGCCAACAAGGTAAGATCGGACATGAGATAGTCTTTACCCGCTCCGTTATCTCGCTCACTGTTATCTAGACGCTATTCTCACTCGTTTCGAGGTCCTCAAAGAAAACGAGTCTGCGGCTTCACGGTTCCTGCCCTTTGCGGTTGAAGCTTCGTGGATAATGAGCAGATGGGACAAGCTAGAGGGTTATCTTGACCTTTGTGCCAAACAAGGGACTGAAGAGTTCAATGTTGGGATAGGCTCAGCTCTTGATGCTCTGCGTCAAAAGCAAGACGAGTCATTTAATGATAAAATCAACGAGCTCAGGCTCAACGTTGCCCGGTCACTAACCACAAATTCGGTGGCATCACTACAAGCATGCCATGATGATATGCTCCGGTTACATGCTTTGTCGGAGGTTGAATCCATTGCCAAAGCACAGTCAGGCCAATCGCACCGGGAGTTGCTGGGTGCCCTAGACCGACGGTTGGATGTTTTGGGTGGCTACCTTTCCGACAAACAATACCTGTTGGGATTAAGACGAGCTACAATGGAGCTAGCGTGAGTTCATGGTCCACAGAAGATGAAACGTAGCTAAAAGTACAATACAGGGGCGAGTTTGCGGATTCTGATATATCCGCTGCATGGCTCACCAGTGCTCGTCTTTCAAGAAAGGGAAATTTCAGCAGTCAAGCGTATCACTCGATGCTCAACGCAGCACGGTTGAAAGACAGATCTGCTTCCATAGAACATGCGCGACTCCTCTGGAAAGATGGACACCATCGAAAAGCCATTCAGACTCTAGAGGGTGCGATTTCTGCCAACGAAGCTGCCTCGAGTACATCTTCCTCAGTCGAAATTGAAGCCATGTCGTTTCTCTCAGGTCGTGGGCAGCATCAAAACGAGTCTACTGCTCTCGTAAGTTGCACATTACAGTTCACATGGACTAGATACTAACCCGTCTAGGCTCATCTGATGTTAGCCAAATGGACGGACAGGGCTGGTCAGACCCACTCTCAGGCCATTGTCCAGAGATACCGAGAGGCCATCAAGCTGTATCCAAAGTAAGTTGCACTATCACCGCTTTAACACGGTCAGTTCTAATGGGCAAAACAGGTGGGAAAGGGCACATTATTACCTGGGAAAGCATTACAATAAAATTTTGGAGTCCGAGAAGGCCAAGCCCATGGGAAAGGAAGCTCAGATATAGTCAGTTGATCAGACTTCCGATTCCCTAACTGAGACTGACCAATATTACACAGCTTGAGTGGAGAAGCTACAAAGCTTGTCATTGACAATTATCTTCGCTCGCTGACATATGGGACCAAATATGTCTTCCAGACTTTACCCAAGCTTCTGACCCTCTGGCTTGAGCATGCCTCGGTTGTTGAACAGCCCATTGATCCGAAAAGAGGCGATAACGAGTAAGAAAGAGTTTACTGGTGTGGCCATTGGTAACGATTTGCTAATTATCGATTCACAATTAGAGAATTTCAGAAGCATACACAAGCGCAACGGAAGAAGAGTCTCGATGAGATGCATGCACAACTGAAGAAATTCATCGACAAACGCTTGCAAGCGGCTCTGGTGGGTTTACGAGATTTGATTTTCCCGGATAGCTAGCTGACAGTTGTAGCTGTTCACAATCCTACCCCAGGTGGTTGCCCGGATCTGTCACCCTAATATCACAGTCTATGATCTGTTGACGCGGATCGTAGCCAAGGCGGTTCACAACTTCCCACAGCAAGGTCTCTGGACAGTCCTTGCCGTTGTCAAGTCCTCCAATAAGGAGCGAGCTAAAAGGGGATACAATTGCCTACAGAAGATCATAGTAAGTATCGTCCAACTGAAACTGAAACAGGGTGCGAGAGACTAACTTGTTCAGGACTACGGTAACAAGTTAAAAGGAGAATCCTCAACAGCGTCGGAAATCCGTCGCATGATCACTCAAGGCACAAAGTTCTCAGAGGAGCTACTCCAACTCTGCCTTGCTCCGGTGGAGGAAAAGTCATCTCGAGTTCAACTCGGCCGCAATCTAGGGTTCAATCATAAAGTTGCGCCATGCCGATTAGTGGTGCCTTTCCAGGCGATGTTGATCCCAAGTCTCCCTGCCAGTCAGAACATCGAATACATCAAAGGCTTCAGGGCCTTCCCTCGGGATCCAACAACCATTGAGGGTACGGTTACCAACTTCCTATTCCCAGAAAGACAAACTAACCGAAATCAGCTGTTCTGGATGAAGCGCAGATTTTGAACTCGCTTCAAAAGCCACGCAAAATCAGCCTGCGAGGATCTGATGGGAAGATCTATAACGCACTTTGCAAGCCCAAAGACGATTTGCGCAAGGATCAACGTCTCATGGAATTCAACAACATGATCAACCGGTTCCTAAAGAGAGACGTCGAATCAAGCAAGCGGCGCATGTGTAAGTGGATTGATGGACTTTGGGCCATTCCAATGCTGACCGGGAACAGATATCAAAACATATGCTGTGACGCCCCTAAACGAGGAATGTGGTCTTATTGAATGGGTTGATAACCTCCGCACACTGAGAGAGATCGTCATCAAGTTGCTGCGCGAAAGAGGCATTTCACCAAACGTAGGTACAACCACATCTAACACGATACCCAGGCTGTGTTATTGACGTGTGCAATAGTACAACGAGATTAGGCATAACTTGAACGAAATCTGCGCCGATCGATCATTCGCGAAGTTGCCTTTGTTCACCACTAACATTCTGGCCAAGTAAATCCTCCGTGCCAATACCACCCGTGGGTCGACTTGACTGACAGTTGCAGGCTCCCGCCAGTTCTTCATGAATGGTTCATTGAGATGTTTCCTGAAACGGAGGCATGGTTCACAGCGAGACTGAGGTACACACGGTCCTCTGCTGTGATGTCAATGGTGGGATATGTTCTTGGGTATGTTCTCTCGCCGTTCAATCTTTTGAGGGCTCTCTATCTGCTTCGGCCTAACGCCCTAGAGGCTACATACATCACGCTGACCAGTTTTTGTTTCTATATAAAGTCTGGGCGATCGACATGGCGAAAACCTTTCATTCGAAGAAGGAACAGGCGGCCTCCTACATGTTGATTTCAACTGTCTCTTTGACAAGGGTCAAACGTTTGAAAAGCCGGAGGTGGTACCATTCCGATTGACTCATAACATGATCGATGCCTTTGGCGCTTATGGGTACAATGGTTAGTTTAAAGATATTCTCGAGTTTTACTCTTACGCTAAAGTCCAAGTTATAGGTCCCTTCAGAAGGACTTGTGAAATTACGCTCAGCCTGCTGCGACAAAACGAGGATGCCTTGATGACTGTACTCGAGACGTTTTTGCATGATCCAACGACCGATTTCATTGGCAAGAGAGTGAGTACATTCAACCCCGGTTCCAAACAAGTCACCTCCTAACAAGTCTCTTTTACCCCAGCGCCGCACCCATGTGAATGTCCCGGACACACCGGCTGGCGTTTTGGAAGATGTTCGGAACAAACTCCGTGGCTTCATGTCTAAGCAGCCCATTGCACTTTCGGTGGATGGTCAGGTGGATGAATTGATCATACAAGCAACGGACAAGAAGAAACTGGCGTCAATGTATATCGGATGGTGTTCGTTCTTTTGAATGATCTCTTTTCTTTTTGGAGGCTTATACATTCTATTCAAGTCATGCATAAAAAGAAAAAATGTAGTCCTTCCATCCTTGCTATCTTCGTGCCTACCGCTGTTACGTTACTATGCAATACTAGACTAGGTCTTACCTACTCCTCGACAACTGAGTACACATATTAACTACCTGAGGGGGGCGGCAAAATCCTGTGGTCCGTACATTAAAAGTGGTGGTGGAATTTGTTGACTGTTGCGTAAAACTAGCTACTCTGGATATCTTGTTAGAGAAATTCAGTTCCCGCACCGAAGATCACACGCAATCCCTCGTTAGGACCGAACCAATATGCACAACACACGGGGCCGGAAAACTCTCAGCGTTTAATATCGACTGTGGCCTCGGTTCCGGTCTGGACTGCGACTTCGACTGCTGTAACCATAACTGCTGTAGCTTGGGCTCCGGCGTCGGTGATGCCGCGAGTCTGTGCGAGGACTACCTCTGCGTGGCGGTGGTGAACGAGATCGAGAAGAGTATGACCGAGAACGAACTGGAGATCGTGATCTTGATGCAGTCTGGGGCCTATAAATGTCATGGCGTTCTGTAGGTCGGCCGCCCCCGTGCCGTCTGGGAGGAGATGACGGGCCTGTGTATGGTCCTCGGCCGTACCTGGGGCGGCCGCCCTTCCCTCGAATTGATGCAGGGGGTGGGGAGCGTGAGAATTTGCGGCGAGGGAGAACAATTGAGACATTCAGGATGGCCCCGTCAAGCTGAGCTTCGTGCATGTGGGCAATGGCTGCCTCCGCATCAGCGGGGTCGTAGTAAAGGATATACGCAGTTCCCCTATTTGTCATGACTGTAAGAGTGTTAGGAGGCAGACAAATCTTGAAGCGCGAGTGAGAAGTGAATCTTACAAGCTTCGTTAATTGGAAGATCGAGATACTCTATCTCCCCAAAGCCCCCGAAGATCTCTCGAATGTGACTTTCTGTGACATTTTTTGTCAATTTTTCTACCACGATCTGTTGAGAAGAGGAGAAATCAGCTCTAAGTTCATATGACGGCCGCCACTTGGTGGATAGTCATATCACAACAGGAATAGACTGGCACTTACCTTGGCACTTTTCGGAGGGCTATGGTTGGGAGTAAGTGAACGGCTTTCGCTCCGGCTATCGTAACGGCGACCACCTCGACTGCGACTGCGAGACCGGGTTCGGCCACGAGACGGGGATCGGGTTTTTGAACGATAGCGATCGCGTCGTCCTTGTGACGGACTTCGGGTGAGGCTTCGGGATGGGCTTTCGCTTCGGGGTTTCGAACGATGTAAAGAACGGGACCGTGCTCGGTCCTGCTCTGGTGAACGTAGTGATCGTCCACGAGGTGATCTCAAGGACATGTTGAAGATTCAGCGCACGGCGCGCCAAATGGATCCCAGGGCTTCAAGTGGTATAGATTGGATATGTAGAGTAAGCAGCTCTGGATAACCTAGATGACCAGGAATTGAAATAGGAAAGTCGAAAAGAGATAGAAGGGAGAACTTGGAATATTATGCCAAGAGATAGAGAGGAGAGAGGTTGAGGGAAGGGATGCACATTTTGGAACTAACCTAATTCGGTAATCACCTAGGGACCTCGGGACATTTTTATACTTCACTTCAACTCTCTTCGACTATAAGAACTTATAGCTTTTATGATACAGCAAAATCTACATATGTAGGTATTAGCTTCTAGCCCTCTCTCCATTTCTCATACTCTTGGATGACAGTATCCGTGATTTGCCGCCGCACTTGTCCCAGTGCATATTCAAAGTGTTTCCACCGCACATCCTGCTCCTGCTGTGTTTCCTCCTCCTCATCAAGTGCTGCATCTCCGGCAGTTTCACAGATGCTCACAATCTCGGCACCAGAATAGCCCTCGGTCAGAGATGCCAGATTATCCAAGTCGACTTCTGGGTTCACCACAGACTTATTGGCCCAGATGCGCAAGATTTCCCTGCGCGCCTCAAAGTCTGGAGGACCAATATAAAGAATATTGTCCAATCGCCCGGGTCGCATCAGTGCGGGATCTAAGACATCGGGCTTGTTTGTTGCAGCAATGACCAACACGTTTCGGAGTTCCTCGATACCGTCCATTTCGTTTAGCAAAGTCGTAAGAACATTGACTCCTCCCGAACTGCTGCTGCGTCGAGCAGCAATGGCATCAATCTCATCGAAGAATATGATACTTGGTCGTGCTGCTCGGGCTTTTCTGAAGATCTCTCTCAATGATCGCTCAGACTCTCCAACGTACATGCTCAGAACCTCTGCACCCTTGACTGCCAGGAAATTCAGCCCGGCCTCTGTGGCTAGGGCTTTGACTGTCAGTGTCTTGGAACAACCTGGCGGCCCATAAAGTAAAACACCCTTTTTACTATTCACGTTAAGCCTGCGCATCCGTTGGGGATACTATTTTAAAAGAAAAATTAGCATTCAATGCAAGGGTTGTCCTGGGACTCGAATACAGATCTTACCTTCAAAGGTCGCTCAACCGCTTGTTGGAGGCGCTTTTTAATATCATGCTGTCCACCGATGTCTGACCATCTCACTTTTGGGGTTTCCAAGAATACTTCCCGCATGGCCGTGGGACGAATTTCCTGCAGTGAAAGCAGAATATCTGTTTCTTGTATCTCCAATGAGATGGCCAATTCATCGTCGCTAAAACCTCCATGGTGCCAGCTATATGGGTCGGTCGGACTGGCCGATATGGCTGTGGAATTTTGGTCTACCAGTTGTCGTTGTCGGGCTTTGCGACAGACCAATTGCAGAAGGGCGAAAAGGTCGGCTCCAACGTATCCGTGTGTCTTTTCTGCTAGTAGCTCCACCAGCTCGTCCGTCAAACCGGCGGATACTGGCCCCCGAATGGCACGTAGTATTTCAGCCCGGTCCTGAGCAGTAGGGACTTGTATCTCAATTTCTGTCCCGAGTCGATGGGGCGTTCTGAGGGCGTCATCGACTTGATTGGGGTGTCTTGTTGCCGCCACCACGAGGATCGATGTATTTCGGGTAGCATCTAGGTTCTCACAAAGAACAGATGCAAGGGACTGAGACTCAATCGAGGTTCGCTTGGGAGCAATAAATTCCAGCTGGTCGATGATGATAACACTGGGGTTAGAGCGAGCCGCCTCCTGGAAGATATTGCGCAGCTTAACCTCGCCCTCATGGATACTTCTCCCCAAGGTTGATATGCCGACTTTGAATGTTCGCTTCCAGCCAGCCTTCTCGATCTGTTCTAGAAGACTTGTTTTGCCAGTCCCCTTTGGTCCATAGAGTAAAATCCCTCGGCTGTTCTCGTAGAACGATGGCATTGCCGGCTTCCGCGGATCAATGTTAAAATCAGACAAACTTTCATTGATGTCGTCAATCTGGCGGGAGAGGCCTCCAAGGCCAGTAGATTGCACCTCTATGCCTGATAACTTTTCTTCTTTTCTTTCTGTGACTGGGCCAAGGGAAACCTTCGAAGCCTCTGTGAATTGAAAAAGGGTATGACTAGAGTGAGGGTTCTGTGAATGAATGTTAACCACTCGAAAACTCCTAGGTTGGCCTTTGAGCTCCAGCTCAAAATTCAAGCCCGTCGTCAAACACCCGCATCGGAGAAGCTTTTCATCCAGGGCCCATTCCCAGTGGGATCTGTCACTTTCTGAAATTGAGCCATGTTTGGCAATTTTCTCGGGATCGGAACAGTCCGCCAATGTCACTATGTCGATGTTGTCTAGGGGGCCTTCAGCCCTGGTGATAGAAACTTTCTCTCCAATCTTGATATCATAGCATTCCTGCAGTGTCCTTGATATTTGCATGACTGTGCTCTGGATATTCTCAGACGCATACCATGCTATGGCAGTCTGCGGCGGCCCATCGGCTTGCCTCAGCGTGCAGACGCTCTCTGTTTGAAGCCTTAGCGCAGCTAACGAAGAGGAAGACAGATAGACACGAAATGCATCTTTGAGGTCCTTCCGTGCCTGCTGCTTTGACAATGGACGAGCCGTGAAGCTGCGGGCGTCAGACATGATATGAAAAAGGACCTTGACACGTCTTTCCTTTGTAACAAGAAAGTTGATATTCTCGGAAATGCTCTTTTTTCCCCCTTCTTTTTTTTCCGTGTTCTCTCTCCTCTTTCTATGTCGAATATGTTAAAAAGGTTGAGATCATGAAGATTTTACTGCATGGACCTCTCAGCACTGAAAGTCGTAGAGAAATAATATGTCCGAATATTCCAGTTTCTTTTTTGGTGGGGGAGGGGCAACTCCGGGCAGATCAGCGAAATTGAAATTATTAAATCAGCCTTCGATATTTTGGTCTGAGGGGGAAAGAAACTATGAAGAAGATTATTCAAAGAGAAAAGAGAAAAGAGAAAGAATCGAAAGATTTAATGAAAAGTGGGTCACCTGGTTCGCTACATTGTACATGTATAGACCTACATATACCTAGGTATATACCTATAATGCGAGAATCAAATATAAAACAGAAAGATATAGACACAAACTACGAGGTATCACAGAATATGGACAAGTTTGTATAATACTAGAATGTCCATAGGCGCCAACTCTTTAGGCATAAAACTTGGACATTCAGATCTTGGCACATGATAATGTAGCGAGCAGAACAAAAACGAGATATCGACGGAAAAGAAAAAGAAAGTGCGGGGGAAATAAGAGACATGTGGTAGCTTAAAACACGGCGACAAGGGAGATCATGGGCGAAAGACGAAGGGTGGTGATACAACAACTAACAACACTTGCCCCCAGAGTTACCATTGGGACCGGAGCCTTGCTGGTCTATATTAACGCCCTGGGAACCAGATTGTTCGGTCTTGGAAGTGTCCATCCCTTTTTTGATATCCGACGCAAGGCTGTAGAACGCCTTCTCAATGTTGATGTTGTTCTTGGCAGAAACCTCGAGGAAGGGAATGCCGAGTTCATCGGCCAGCTGCTGGCCTTGTTCAGTAGAAACTGCCCTTTTCTCTTCCCAGTCGCATTTATTTCCAATGAGGATCTTGTGTACGCCTTCACTGGCATGTTGCTCAACGTTTGAAAACCAGGTCCGAATGTCTAAAGAAAAGGGGGGAAAAGGTCAGATACCCCAAGCTAATTGAGAGAGGGGGAGAAAGTCCTACTTTGGAAAGATCGTTCGTCTGTCACGTCGTAGACCAACAGAATACCCATGGCACCTCGGTAGTATGCCGTCGTGATAGTGCGAAAGCGCTCCTGGCCGGCAGTGTCCCAGATCTGCAACTTCACCCTCTTGCCATCCAACTCGATCGTACGAATTTTGAAGTCAATCCCGATGGTGGTGATAAATGACGGGGTAAACGAGTCTTCGCTAAATCGCAGTAGACAACATGATTTACCCACGCCCGAGTCCCCGATCAACAACAGTTTAATCTATGACAAAAGTTAACACTGTGGGAGGCTTTGTCGGGAAAGTTGTTGGATTTGAAACAGCCGTGAATACTAACCAGGAAATCATAATTCCGTGTTCCTGCCATTATGGATTATGGCGATATTTGGTTAGAAATTAAGCACTGAAGCTAGCAGCACTGTGAAAGATGAATAGGGGACCGAAGTGATCCGGAGATTCGTCGAGTCGAGTGACAAGTGGTATTGGTTTTGATGTGGTTTGGGGCAAAGCGGGAGAAGTAGATGCTGATGCAGGATGAATCGGAGCAATCAAGTGGTTTAGGTTGATGGTTTTCCCAAGTTGCCCCGAGGACTTATCAGGAGCTTCGTCAAATGCTAGAACAGATCCGCCCAAGCTGATAAACCGGCAGGAATATGAGAGGATTGTAGACTTCAAGCAGAGACCCACAATCAAGCATACATGAGCTAAAGATTTTTGAGTGTTTTATGGGAAAGGAGGCAGAACAATGCACCACCTACGGAGTGGAGGTGATGACGGTAAGGAGCCCTGGAGGATCTCGGTGTGTTATGTAAGCAACATCATGCCTAACGTATTTCACTACCGAGTGACGCACACTACCGAGTGACGCAGTCCGATACACATAGTAAATGGGATAAATTACAACTTGATATCTCAACAACGGTGGTCTATTGGGGCGTTTCCTTGTAGGCT
>CAJVRC010000895.1:6506-84786 GCA_911456345.1 Penicillium egyptiacum
AATGTTTTTGACTCGTGGAGTTTAGCGCCCGTGGCGCCCTGTCTTCAGTCCTTCACCTGAACGCCCTGAAGCCCTCTAAAATTCACCCGCCAAGCCTGTCCTGCTGACGTGGCCTTTCCTCGCAACTTTCGTCGGAAGTAGAGTCCCGGCTTTCGTGTTGCTTGCTACCTAGCCACATACAGCGGCTACATTTTGTGGCTTTGCGTTCTTCGATGGAACCAGCTGGGAGTTTTCGGGATTTCTGCCGGGAGCTACCGCCGAACACTTCCCAATGACAGCTGGACGTGTTCGCATCATGGCCACGCTATGGCGATGGCGTCGGCCAAGCCATTCCACGTGATTCTAGTTCCTGGATTCCTCAACAACGGGATAATCCAGGACAATAAACGCGAGACTATCGTCCTTTGATATCGTTTTTACGAGATTTGAATAGAGCTAAAAGATATTAATTCCTGGCTTAGTAGGATTCTAGAATAGAATTTAACACTTCCCGTTAGCCAAGATCGACGGTGGCTATCAAACGAAACGGCGAAAGATGTCGCATAAGGGAACATCAACGTCCCGAAAACGCAAGATTTATAATAATATAACTAGCTCGCTTTACTAATTTTACTAATCGTATAAGGTTCGATCCTTCCACTCAGAGCATCTAGAACCTTACGATAACGAAGCCCCGTACGAGACTTATTTAACGAGCTCCCTCTATTAAGCCTATTTATTTACTATAGTCGGCTTAAGTGTGTCCTATTTCCCGATTCCGTTCGTTTCCTTCGGCACGCTCTCGGCCTTAATTTCGGCTCCGCTTAAGGTGACCTGACTGCTCCTCAAAATTATAGCTGGCGCACTTACTAATATAGCTTCGTATAATTTTAGGATAAAATCAGTACCGAAGTCCCTGACGAAGCTATAGATATTCTAGACGCGGCGTTTTACGATGCCGTCAATTCGACACCGGAGGAACTTGATGCGTTATAGTAGGACGTAGCGGAAATATACAACAAGGCTGCCGAGGCTGAGGAATATAGACAGGATAAGAATGCTTGGGGCTCTAGAGTAATCCAGGCGGTCCTCTGAAGAGGCGTTAAGCGCTATATTATATTTCAAGTGAAAAACGTGTTAGTATTAGATGTCTATCTATGGCAGGAGGCTCGCCATTAACTAAAGAACAGACAAACACAGAGTATTGACCCCTGTCTCCTCCTACGCCTACCGCACAAGAATGCAGTCAGCAAGAAGGTTGATTACGCATTTGCATTTTCCATCCGAGACCCGCAAGTGAAACAAACCTGCAACAACTTTTGGAACCCTTTTTCAGATCAAGAATATGGGAAAAGACGACTTTCCGGTGAAACTCACGAGGTGGCCTGTGGCTTAGTACTCCCACGACAAGTCCAAGCAACATCTTCTTGCAAGACCTATTTTCCTTGCTCAAAGAGACCCGAAGAGTCTGCTGGATATGCTTTCAGGGTGACCAGTCGGGCCGACAGATGATACTGCTCAACTTTATCACAAGCTTTATCAAAACACTCCAAACTTTACTTAGAGAATAGTTAAGACCCAAGTTCGACCAGACCCAATTTGGACAAGCATGCGATCTATATTCACTTCTGGGAGACGTTTTTATGCTGTTGGGCCATTTACGAAATGGGAATTCGGACCTTTTCAAGTATATGATTAATTTTGTCATACAAGGCGCTGAAAACGCGTTGTGCGGAATTAAGGAAGATCTGCGCAAATCTATACTCCATGGCAACCTCAGCTTAGAAGGGCTACCATATGCTGCTGTAGCATTTGGCCCGTGCTTGGATCTCTTAGGAGAGCAATTGTCCCGTTTTTAGGAAAAGGCTGGCCGGCCTCCTACACTTGCGCCTTGATAATTGAGGTGATGAATAATATGTGCTCCCCCCTACGACAGTTCCTGGCGGTCCTATTTGTTTTGTGGTTCTTGTGGCGCACCTTCAAGATGTCTGTAACGTCTAGCACGATATTTCCTGTGTATCTGTATCTGGCAATCCAATTTTTTGTCCCAGGTCTAAACAGTCCATCCATTTTTGCTCAAATACCTAGTTAAGACTAGTATAACTCTTTCAATTCTCTATCTGCGATATAGCATTACTCCTTTGGTCTTAACTATTGCCGAAGATGTTCCAAAGGCAATATTCCTCCGAGCGGAATAGTCTTCCAAATGCAATAATGTTCATGCTTCTGAGACCTAGGAACTGGGTGGAATGAGCGTTTTCATGCATATGCGTGCATACATCATTATTTAAAGGCAACCTGTGCATCATATTATGCTTCCCTAAGCAAGCTTTCGTTTGTGTGAACTGCCAAAGGATCCTTGGAAAATGACGGTACGTTTTTAATAAATTTTTGGAAACCTGCTGGTAAAAATCGGTACAGTGCCGATACCCGTGACAGGACTCCTCAGAAGGCTAAATCTGCCGACCGCTGTGCCTCTTAGGCCATAAGTTCATTGGTCTAGTGTGCACGCTCTTATGCGTGGAGGGCACGGATCGACATACAAGAAGAGGCATTAGAGAATGATTATGCAGCAAGGCTCTGTGGCCCGAACGCTCAGAGGTTCTGGACCTGTTAGGTATGTGATTTGTCCAGCGTCTGTTGCGACATTAGTTCTGTTCTCGTGATAACTTGGTGCGGTAGGATATCCTGGATCTCGAATTTGCTGACACTAGATGGACCCTGTTGGGCCACCTCTACTGCCAATAACTTATGGACAGCTATTTACCCACCAAAAAAGAGGGGGAAATATGGTTAGTGCGAACTTAGGAACAATTTAAAAGCAATAAAGACATTGCCCTTTCTAGTTGGTAGACTATCAAGCAGACATACATGCACCTGTCTATATTAACCGAGGTCATACTCTCTGCCTTACTAAGTTTGGTGCATCTAGGTCTGACTACGTGAATCGTAGGTATTCAAATAGTATAAGTTTGAAATGATAGTTAGATTCTAAGACCTTGGTACGACTCAGGTATAGACATACTATCGATTGGTTGATAGTAATCGAGAATCGGGCGCAAAAAGTGCTCAGATCGCGTCACATCGCGACAGGAGTCGTGGTGCGGAAACTCTACTGCTGGCAAGCTGGTTGACATTGCTGAATTATGACGCCTGTTGAAGAAGAGCAGAGACGGGCGGGAGAAAAGGTAGAACAACGACTGTAACCTTTAACAACCCTAAGTAGCATGGCTGATCCTGTCCGCTAACTTTTTCTCTAACTCAATGTTCCTTGGCTTGGTTTCCCTTTCAACCACAAAGCTCGCTTTACGTCGCGTCAGCTCTTTCCTTTTGACAAATAGTCGGAATAAACCAGGCTATTCCCCGAATAAGCTCGCGGCGCGGCTCGATACCATAGTGTGTGTGTGTGTTGGACTGCACTTTGATTGGCAGAGGGGGGTCAGGGCAAACTATAGTTCGAAACGGGACGCGATAATTTACCAGTAGGTAGATCTTGTAGAATCGTGCTGTCGTCCCGAAGGGTTTGCAGGGTTTGCATCCCTTAGTGGCCTCAGGCACTCCACAGGGAGTGGATGCCTGAGGCTGGCCAGGGCCAGGGAGTGTCCTGGGCGCACAGAGAGAAAGGGTTTCTATTGGTCTAAAAGCGAGGGCTCCACCGATTATGTAATTATATTCACTTTTGTGGCCTAAGTTAGCTAGTACTACCCAATAGAAACCATGCGATCCTTACAGAATCTCAGTGCCGCATTGCCTGAGTCATGTGAGCGCAAAGAGAGGCGGGTGTCAACCTGAGATATTACTGCTAATCTACATTCGGATTTGCAAGTCACAGCATTTATATTCATCTTGTTTGTTTTATCTTGCACTCATCTCCCTCACCTTTGTTGGGTTCAAGGAGAGATAGCTAGATATTGGAATCAATACCCTGGCTTGGTTGGGACATGGAGTATACGAATTGGATGTCAAGTCAACACCAGGCAACTCTTTTTCCTAATTGGTTCCTTCGAGTAGGTCGGCAAAGATATGCGTGCTTAGCAGCGAGGGTCACAAAACAGTCGGAAAGTGTTGGCCAACCAACAGAGCTGCGCCGCAAAGTTACCGCAGATACCGACCGGGGTTATATTTTGGGGGGGAGATTGACACCCTTCTCACAGTAGCTGTATCGAGACGACAATTTACCGGTATCATCTATACTTGCTGTAGGAATTCACTGTGATGGCTTAAACTAGAATTATCATAATATTCAACTAATAGACAGCTCATAACAAGAATATTAAACATAAAGAAGAGAAAAGAAGGAATAAATCTTGATGACAAATCACTTGCGGGGAAGCCAGCAAATGATATGACACTAGCATGACGTGCCATTTGTTAAAAAAAAAGAAAAAAGAAAAAAAAAACTATTTCCTTTTAGCTTCCATGATGACACGGGCGAAACAGTTCGCGGATAGCACAGAAGGAAGTCCGTCATGGCTTTCCAAAGTGCCACCATATGGGGCAGATACCCCCTCTCAGGGCGCGCCCCCGACGAGGCATACTCCACTTAGAGATTGTGTACAGCGCCGTGCTTCGTGCGTACCTAGACAGCCGCCAAGAAATAACCCGACTGACAGCCGAACACCCCTATTTTCAGCCTTGCACGAAATCTCTGGGAAAGAGAAGGCTGGAACGGTGAAGGATTATCCAACTTCATAGGCTTGGTCTGTGGCAACTTGAAAACTTCCGGCTATCCTGTTTCTCAGTCTAAGCGATTGGGACTATCCATGGGGTATTATAATCCGGGAATCATCTACGCTGTGCTGGCTGCAGCGAACCTTGGAACCTCTTGGCTTAACTTTGCGCAATATCATTATCATCGATGCCTTCCTTTGCTGACAAACTAAAGGAGGAATGCTATGGAAACCTAAGTAAAACAGCGTGCGACGGACGAAGTGTTCACTCTTACAATCGACTTCACCACCAATGATTTTTTTTGTGAGCAATCAAAAGATCACACCCTCGTTGGGGCATTATTAACCATCCACTTTGCTTCAACATTATGTTCTTCAGTCAACGCACACGCCATTAACCTTTGTTTAAGCTTCAGCGTTTTAATAGAAATCAATGCTGCCGCTGTCATTTTTACCAACTATGCCATTCTGCCTTTCTATTTCGTCAGATAAACAGGCAAAGTTTATCTGAAGAGCACTCTAATCCCTTTGCTTTCTTTTTCCGCGACAGGTATAACGAACTCGGCTACAGTATCAACGTCCTTCTTTCGCTCCGTTTCATAGAGTTCAATTGTCGGAAACGAGGTGTCTGTTCCCGTAGGAGGGCCATAGTTTCGAAAGACACCGGCAATGAAGTAGTAGAGCATACCCCACGCCAAGTTGATTCTAGAGTGCACTCCATTAGCCGAGGAGTGAACTGGCATCAGATAAGATAAGAACCTACCCAAGACATATTCTTGTCCCTTTGGAAAACGTGAGTAGATAGCGGCTGAGGTGTGGACTTTGGAGCCATCTCTCCGGAACGAACTCGCTTGGATTTGGAAACAATTCGGGATTCTTGTTGATTGACGGAGCGTCCATGCTGATCGAGGTACCGGCCGGAAAGGTCGTGGTGGTACCGGTGCGAGGATCGGTATAAATGAGAGGCTTATCTGGTGATATCCTCTGCATACGAAGAGCGCCGCCAGGGTGGAGTCGAATTCCTTCTTGAATAACCGCAGAGAGATAGGGCAATTTCTCAAGTTCCGAGAGACTCAAGGGACTGTCCGTGTGTGGAAGTGCCTGAAGAAGTTCCGCCCTCAACTTGTTCATCTTACCTGGGTTGGCAAGTAGCTCAAATGTTAACATAGATGAGGTTGCCGCTAGTAATTCTTGTTAATAAAATGCTACTGCAGGAAGAAAAAAGTAAATATTCACCAGTGGTGGAGAAGCCTGCGAGGAATATTAATTCGGCCTCTTGGTGCAGCCTCTTAGACCTTTTTTCCAATGGAGATAGTTTAGCCCACATAATCTGGTCAAATATTGTAGTTACTTGTTTCTCAGTTGGCGCTTTTGCGTCACGTATCTGACTCTTCCATTGCTGGAATAAAATCAGCATTACAAGAAGACCAATTTTTGAATGAGAAACTCACTTGATGTAATTCAAAAAGGGGGGCCAGCGCAGGTGTGATCCAGGTCACAATCTGGGGGGGTGGGGATCTCAGAAAAGCTCTGACCCATCCAAAGTTAGCCGTAATATGTGATAGCCGAAAGCTGGCGTCTATAGCTTGGAAAAATGGGCCGTTGAAATCTTTCTTTTCCACAGAGTTGGTTGACTTTCCAAAAGAGAAAGTTGTCACAATATCCGCCGCGGCCGCTGCAAAGGCCTCGCTCAGTGTGACTACTGTTCCAGTATTTCGATGCTCTTCAAACCGCCTCAGAAGCTTCTCCAGGGTATCTTGGAGAATGACCTCTTGTTTTCGAACGCTTTGTTTGGAGAAATACGGACCAAGGGGCGCCCGTCGACTGCGGTGAAGATCATGTGAGATTGTGCCACCAGCTGCTAGTGGAACTGTTGTTTTTTACATCCGTAAGTATAGCATGTTTTAATGAGAGCATAGACAAATTCACCTGCCATCGCTCTGGGGAGCCATGGATCCTTATCCCGCTTCCATAGAGGACCGGTGAACAGCACTTCGACAAACTCGGGATCGTTGCAGTGCACCTCATTTGGTTTTATCCGGACAATTGGTCCTTTTAGATGAGCCTTAGCATTTAAACCCAATTCATGATAGAGACGTACCATATTGTTTGTGGAGTTCCTCAACCTTGAGAAAATATTGCCCTCCCAGCCAGACGTCGTAGTACAATCCGTACCACCGCGTGACGGCTTGAAGGTGTTAGATATCAACCAACCAAGAGTCCGGACACTGACCTGCCATTCTCGGCCCAGGAACTTTGGCAAGAGGGTGGATATAGACTTCCAAGATGAGTTAGTCCAAGAGCTCAAGTTGGGTTCATGACACACATACGTCGGTACACTCCCAACCATATTAGGTATGTACCCCATCCAACCGTCAAAATACATACGATCATTTGTAATGTCAAGTCACCCAGACCAGGTAGTTGGTCTGGAGAGTTAGAAGGAACAGTCATGTTGGCAGTTTTGAGGGTTGATTTGAAAATTGAGGGTTCGTTCAGGATCTTGACAACGTAGGAAAGGCCTCTATAAATATTATAATATTACAAAAAGTTGTTGAAATAATGATTGCCGTGCAGAAGGAGATGATTCACTTATGTACTAGTATATGTGTGCTGACGCCATTGACCTTATGATCTAAACCCTTTCGAACAGCAGTTGGAATATGTAAAACAGCATAACATTCCTATAAAATTGGGATTTTCGTGATAGGCAGCATACTGCATGTTTCACAGAATGTCGCACAAGTAGCGTCAACTTGTGGGGTTTTAAAGTGAGGGATTTTAAGGGTAGAGTTGAAAATTACAGTTTACAACGCTTACATTACTATACAGTAATATTATTATAATAATCACTGCTAATAGGGGTAAGAGTACTGCTTGCAACACTTGTTGTATCCAAGTTAACATGTTAATTACGTTAATTCTCTTGATCTACAAACTCTCATTAGCCGAATACTTTCCTCTTCTGTCGACCAGCGGCCTGCATCATCATCATTACATTCCTCCGTTACTAAATAGCAAGTGCTTTTGAGTAAGACAAACGCGACTGTTACACTGGAGGAATCTCTTATCTACTCTATATGTGTTACTGCATCCGTGATTAACCTTATTGAAACGTTGTTGTGGAACAGTAGGGTAGATTTCACCAATAGGACTGAACCGAGTCTTCGCAAACAGAAGTCCCTGTAATGTCATTCTGGACTACTTCCCAAACAAAAACAAAGTTGCTTGTTAGCCTGCGTCTATAGGCATATTGATCCCGGTCACAAACGACGATGATGCAGATGCAAGCCACACAGCAGCATTTGCAACCTCCTCCGGCCTTGCAAAGCGACCCAATAGTCCAAAACTAGAAACAAGGTCATCCTGGCTCGCGTCAAGATCAAAGCGTCTTGCCAACATCTCGGTCATGGTTGCACTCGGCGCAAGGGCATTGACTCTGATTCCATGGCAGCCATTCTCGAGCGCAGCAACATGGGTCAGGCCCACAACCCCGTATTTGGCAGCAGTGTATGCGGGCATTGTGGCTTGCGGCCTGAGCGTTGCTCCGGAGGCAAGATTGACGATGGACCCGCCACTGCCTTGCGCGATCATCTGCTGCAACTCCCATTTCAGACAAAGTGCCACACTAGTCAAGTTCACCTGAAGTGTTTTTGCCCAGCGTTCTTCATCAAGCTCGGATATTTTCATGGCGTCGGGGGAAATGGCGGCATTATTAACTGCTATGTCCAGTTTTCCAAAATGGCGCACAGTCGATTCGATCATCGCCTTGACACTCTCAGAGCTTGTGACATCGGTCTCAACAAAGACAGCCTGCCCTCCATGGCTTTTAATTTCCTGTTCCGTCTGTACGCCAGTAGCTGCGTCAATCTCGGCGATGATCACTTTCACGCCAGATCCACTCAGGGCAATGGCTGTCGCCCGGCCGATGCCTGTGCCAGCCCCGGTCACGACAGCGACCTTTCCGGCTAGATTCATAGAGATGTGCCAATCGCAATGGTCATGAAATCTTGTTTTCTGCGCCAGTAATTGCCTTTTCTGTTTGGGTGCATAAAAGTAGCGAAGATAGATGAAGATCTCTTGCAGAATGAAATGGGTGTAGTTTGTTCTTTCAAGGCTTGAGTTACTCCCCGTGTTTTATATTGAATGGATAGGCTAAAGTAGTAGGCTCGAAAATCCCTCATTGTCTTGGTAGCGTCCTGCACTGTAAAACATAAAAGTCTCATATACAGCTATAGCGTCATACCAGCCTCGTAAGGGCAAATATAACGACTTGCACAACGTAGGTACCCTTTTTCCAATGTTTTCAAAGGGGATTCAAGGGCGCCTTTGACGGAATTTTCAATATGGCATTGAAAATGCCTCACCATATGCTTGAATGATGCAGATGGAGTGTCCAGTCATATCTATCAGCATGACATTTTTCCCATCGGTAGGTACTATCTAGGGATGACACGATTTCGTCCCTTGACAAATGATGCCGCAGCGAATGGAGTCGCACATGCCGTTTGTAAAGTAAGTCATATAGACAAAGTCTAAAGCAAAGTATTATGTTTACTCTTGGTAGTATCGGGCTTAAAAAGTACGGTAATGGCTAGCTGCGAGCTGATACTGAATGATGATCGTGATCATCGGAACGATATATCAGGTAATGGGATGCAGGCGTCCTGAAATGCCAGTCTTTTTACTGGTAATGCATGTCGGCGGACCAATGCGGCAACAGTATGATAAAAACAAGAGACTGCATATGCAATACAAGGGCTTATCAGACGCACTTGGCTATAATGTTTCTTGTGACCAGATTTTCAAAAAGGTTCTTTAGATTTCTTTCTCAGCACTAGAAGCCTATGTATCCTCAGAGACTATAAAGATAGCCTCTCGTCCAAATTATGTACACACTCAAAGTGCTATAGTATCCCAATTCTCAATCAAGTCTACAATTATCACTTTGTCGTTGATCTCCCAATCCTTCACTATGACTGTGAGCACAGACAGCATGTTCAATTATCACGGTGTTAATACCCAGACTGCCACACCCTCCCAGGCCAGCACCAAATTTGCTCACGTCAATGAAGTGAAGGAACTCATCAGACAGTTCCTCGAGGATACCCAGTTTGACCGCACCACACCATTTGCAAAAGACCATGAGCTTGAGGCAGCTGTTTGGAACTATATCACAAGCCGAAATATGGGGAAAGAGACTGAAGCTGCGTTTCTCGCCAAGTTGAAGCTTGGTGTGACGTATGTGCAGCAGACTTATACTTTTCTTCCCTTTGATATCAGAGTCTGCTGTGGCATCCATTTTCTGTACATGTTCCTAGTGGACGATATTGCAGATGGCTTTATGGAGGATTTGCAAGCATTCAACCAGAAGTAATAAGTTTATCCTGGGCACTTTAACTCCTCTCTAACGTGTCCACTTAGCTTTATCCTGAACAAGGGCCACAACCATCCTCTCCTGGCGGGCTTCGACGCACATCTCCGCAGTTTATCCCGCTACTACGGGCAGTATTGCCACTCTGCAATGGTTAAAAGTGCATTGGACTACGTCAACGGACGGATCATGGAGCATAAGATGCTCGAATCAAACTTCCAATTTCCCCCCGGCTCGAAATTGATGCCAATTTTCTTACGCCACAAGGTCGGGGGAGCGGAGATGATGGTTCACGCGTGCTTTCCCAAGAGCCTGTTCCCTGAAGAGAAGTATATGATGAAATATGTCCCTGTCGTCAAGGAGCTCGTTGTTATTTCCGATTTTACCAATGACATACTCTCCTACTACAAGGAGTTTATTCTTGCCGATGAGAAAGGAAACTTTGTGTCCAACTTTGCCGAAACACATCATATGCGCCAGTTGGATGTATTGAGGCATTTAACAAGTCATACGCCACTGGTTAGTTTCAATCTCTTATTGCAAGCTATATTCTCTGACTAATTATGTGGAAGC
The DNA here is from genome assembly GCA_911456345.1 of Penicillium egyptiacum. Classification (NCBI taxonomy): domain Eukaryota; kingdom Fungi; phylum Ascomycota; class Eurotiomycetes; order Eurotiales; family Aspergillaceae; genus Penicillium; species Penicillium egyptiacum. The sequence continues at coordinate 17,103 of CAJVRC010000895.1, forward strand.
TTGTCCACGGCGTATATCGCATGCTCGAGGGTGATGAGGAGCTGTTGCCACCTGTAAGGAATTTTGTGTCTGGTTTGATCATGCTCTTTAGCTCTCATCGGAGATACCATCTGGTGGAGTTGTTTGCAGATGAGCAGTATCTGGCTCCATATGATGAGGACTCGTAATGGTTGTCTTGTTGTCTTCGTGGACGGCAGAGCGGCAGTGTTATGTATGGGGCTTAAGCCATGTCAATTTGGCTCGTTGCAATAGTAGAGTCATTCTTGTATTGGTGATTAGATCAGTTCAGAATGCAATAATATTATTCGCGCGCAATCAATTATTTTAGGAATAATGGGAATCTAGTAGGAAAATACGAGAAATAACTGTCGCTTGCGCAATGACTTTTGTTATTTAATAAGAGTTAATCCGATAAACACAATCAGGATTCCTATCCCAGGCAGGATAATAGCGGTCCGAAAATGCAGCCTAGTAGATGTGATTACGTATCCAGAATTATTAAGAGAGTTTACGATAATCCTGCTTTCCTGGCTACTGCATACTGAATATGTCAAGTGCTCGACGCAAGGAACTGTGACTTCCTGTAGAGCATCAAATAAAGGCGGCAGTGCCACACCACTTTGCCACTTTCACGTCTACAATTAATGTTCCAAGTACGCTAAATGATAACTATAGGAATAAGATCCTGTTTAATGCCGAGACTCATACCTGGCCCCTAGCTTGAACTTTACCGGAAAAGTCGTATTTCGTACACCGCAGTTCCGGTTGATTATCCGAAGTGACGCACCCCTATTTACCATAAGACATATATGTTTGTGCGTGTGTACGTTTCTAACTGATTTTTTGGGCTATTTGAAATGCAGCCAATTTTGCTATCGCTATAAATCACTAAGGAATATTTCTGCAAGAGTCCTGTGGATAGGCCGCAACATGACGGACTTGGAGAAGTTCCAAGCAATTCTACCACCCCTTATTTGAACTCTCGAAGAGGTTCTGACTTTGAGACGCACACCTAAAGCCCACGTGGATCGTTTGCTCCAAGTAAGTAATGTATTAGAGAATCGCATATTTTGCATTATTCTGCATATTAATTTCACCTCCCCTGTTAGTGTCTCGAAGCAAATCTTAACGGCGGGAAGCTCAACCGAGGCCTGACGGTGATGATACCTGCCATCAGCTAGCACAGCGACCGCTTAGTGATGAGGAATTTACCCAGTTAGGTATTATTAGCTGGTTGACCGAGATACTCCATGCCGCGTACTTGATCTGGGACGACATCATAGGCGGTTCCGAGTATCGAAGAGGACAGCCATATTGGCACCGCCAAGAAGGCGTCCACATGAAGGGCATACCAAACATTGTCGCTGTAACTGCTTGATTGGACACCTTAAGGAAGAGGAAATAGGTCTCGTGCATCGTTCAGTACCTGCAAGAGTAACAGGTCATTAGACCCAGTTAGGTGTCACAACATACCCAAGGCATACAAAGTTGGTTGGTTGAATTCACACGCCAACCCCCGCCTTTATTAGTGATGGAGGAAGTGTTAGAAGCGGTAAATATATACTCCATCACAATTAGTTCGCCTAGTAGATATTACCCCTGCTTGACAGGATATAGATTTCCAAAAGTTGTTGCATTACTCATATGCTCTTAGTAGTATACGAAAGAAATCGAAACGACGTGTGGATTGTTGGATTCTAACTGAATTGTAAATCAGACACTATTAGTATTTCAGAATTTCATAGAATGATGGTGTGATTATTTCGTCATGGAACCCCTCAAATCTGCAAGTCGCTCCATCGCCGGAGGGTGACTAAGAGTGCTGGGTGGTGCAAAATAGAGGGGTACTGGACAGGAGGGCGGTCAAGCGGCGGCTCATCGTCCAAAGTTACGGGTCGAAAGGCAGCCGTTTCTGGCGTCAACCAACTAATGGACCCTGAAAGGGCACGCAGGAGGGCCAACCCTGAAAGTAGGCGCTTAAGTCTCCCTCTTTTACGAGGATTGAACTAAAAATAGATGCTGTTGGATTATAGGAACTTTTACGCGCCTGCTACCACACACGAATGAACTTTAGGAGGCATGAAATAGAAATAAATATTTTCGCTAATGAAAATTTAGCTGAAGGATACAGTGAGAAAGTTGCTTGAATATGGGTCTAGGATACCTATTTATATTGCTCTCTTCCCCCTGAGAGTACTGTCTGCAACCGGTCTAATTTAACCAACATGTTGTTAGCCCATTCAAGAAAAGATGACTCTAACTGCGCCTTTCTCCCTTTATCTAATAATTCTGTCATATCATCCGAAACAACCCCCACTCTAAAGGATCAGCGAGAAATACACCACACTTCATATCTAGTAACAAATAGGCTCACTGATGGTGAGATCTACCGAAGCATTAGGTTCCATGAGCGAGTAGGAAACCACGCCGAGGTAGAGAACTGGAAAGCCCGGCTGAAAATAGAGACGTCCAAAGTCCCTAAGAAACTTGGCGGAGATAAGTACAAGGACTTAAAATATGCTTTCGACGATAACCTCCCCTTTGTGGGATTATGGGAGGACTCCGTATTCGGGCCGTTCAACCGCTTATTTACTATGAATTGCCCAGAGGTATGATCCTGACCCGCATCTTAGAAGTATTATGATTTGACTAGTGAGGTAGGAGTTAGCACATTATATTCGATATATTTCTAAAACTTGGAGATTTATTTGTCATGATACTCACCTCTTCAGTCTCGTGGACAGTAGCACTATGAAACTACTGGAAACTCTTACACCAGAAGCGACCTACGACGCGAGCGTTATAGAGCAACTGGCAATAAAGGGTCGGATATTCCCAAATGTTAACAGAGTGACTGTCTTTTACCAAATATTGCCTCGACTTCTCGTAATACAGGGACGTGTCCCATCCTTTTTCACTTTTTTCAAGGATACACTTTATCTAGAAGCATGCGTCCAATCACTCCGCCCACTACTACCTCCCAGCAGAAAGATGGCTTTTCGAAAGTCATTCTACCAGAGTTCTACTAATATGAACCAGTCACCAGGGATACTCAGAATCCAGACAGGGGTGAATAAATTCAGACATGCTAATGAAACAACGGTCCTGCGGAAGGAGCTTGGGCACTTGATGGTGTTTCTAGCAGCAATGCGTGACTTCGGTGTGGAAGAACGTCAACCATACTTCGCCGCTCTGGCCCTGGACCTGGGGTTTGATATCCCCCGGATCCAAAGGCTTGTAAAGCGGGACCCTTACTATGTAGGGCTCAGGGCCTTTGTATTGCGGAGGTGGAAGCCTTAGCACGAGAATTGGCTGAGAGCATTCGTGCATGCGCAAGGCCGAAGGATAGATGCGGCAGTCCTGAATTCTCCTGTTCCAAGGAAGTCCCCAAAGAATTACGGTGTGGCGTGCCGGACGATGTCAATTGCCAAAAATTCCAAAAAGATCTATACATCGACACTATCTACAACTGTAATCCAACCCCCTGGCATCACGCAGCGTCGCTCATCTTTCAGCGGGATATGTTCCTCTACTTTTTCGGGAAACATGACATTCCAAGAAACTTTGACAATGGGTTATCTGAAGACTATAGAGGGAATAAAGGCGAGAACTACACATTCCCTGTCTAGTCGAGAACTGCATCGGAGTATACCTAGCGCAGTCCCAGTATCAGGTGTCATAGCACTAGTGAGAATTAGGAGCTGAATTTGGCGCTTTTGCTCTCACCTAGTAGGGAAATTACTTTCGTATATAGATAGCAGGGATACTATCTCGACAACGTGACTTGAAGGGCCACGATCATAAGAGAAACCTAAGATTACACTTATTGGCCCATCCAATCTTCGGAGGAGAGCTGATGTGAAGGAGACTTTCGTTTCGAAAGCTCGCCAATTTTAAAGAGAGCTAAGATTACGGTACCAAAATTCTAGGTCCCTTGCTACAGTGTTTCGACCTGTTACATTAATGCGCTTTCAAAAATTTCACGTCTTTTGTTGTGCAATTAATCAATGCACCTAGGTTAGCCATCCAACAGATCCATCCAATCTTATATAGGTAGACTGGTACGCCAATTAAGCACTACATTTTCGTGCGTTATTTGACCAACTCACTCTTGGCAGAACGGCGGTCAATTTTTGATTGAATTTCTGAGTTTTCAGGATGTTGTGGATCAATACCTATAGGACGATGGTTAGGTCAACGACAACACGTCTAGTTTCGGCGCAACACAACATTGAAATGGTTGTGGCATTAAGTTGCCGCTCACATCCGCCAATTCCCCGCTCTTGGGTAGCAAGATGAAAAGAAATGTGAAATGCATGTATAAAGCATTGTCGATATATGTAGCATTCGAATTTGAAGCTTTAAGAAAGGCATTGAAGCTGCTGAGTCACTTTTTTGGTTGGGCGTTGTTGCTATGGTTTCAGCCCCGATGGATACGTGCGCAGCCTTCTTTACTAGGTATAGTATTACTTCTGGAAATTGGTGTCACCACCTACACTTCGATTTTTCCTAATCATAACCCCACTAGTCCGAATTCAGAATAGCTCCGTATAAATGATAGTTCCGAACACGACCCCGTACATTATTCTAATGTAAGGTTACACGCAGCTTGAAGGTGGAAGATTCCGTCCACAAAACCAGTGGAGTGTGCTGACTTGATGTTTGGCAAGAGTTGAGATGCGTAGGGAGAGTCTTGGTGGCTCGCAATATGTACCTACGTGATCGACTTAGTTATCTATATAGTTAGTTCGTTCACGGGTTTGGAATAGGAAGTTTTAACCGGCAGAAAACAAGTGTGTCTCGGGCCTTCCGAAGTACTGGGTGGGGTACAAATGAAACATGACTGTAGATGGTGTTTATCGAATTCCATGAATGAGACTAGAAGATTGTGTGACTTTATGATTGAAATCGCTCACATCAAAGTATTGCCACAATAACTGAAGTCCTACGTAAAATTATAGATGATGCAAGAATTGTTCAATCATAATATATAGATTGTAGAACGCGATTGCGAGTTAAGTGCCTTGAGATCACATGACAGGTTGTGGCCTCTCAGCTGAGAGAGCTAAGGGATAGACAAACCTGTGCAACAGTTGCGAGTAAAACCCGCCATCCCGATAACGGCCTCAACATATCATTATGGTCCTAATAGCGGGTTCCAGATAGGAACAAACCACGGCGCCATCACGGCAGAGTTCCATCCGCCTAAGCGACGCATGACTTCCTACTGTGACAGACTGTCAGCCTCGAGACATGATGAATACACCATTGCCTGGGTTTGCGCGTTGCACATAGAAATGGCAGCATCTCGGGCCATGCGTGATATACATCAACCCCTGCCAACCCATGCGGATGACACCAACACCTACATCCTAGGAAGCATCAAGCAACATCAGGTTGTCATTACATGTTTACCAGCAGAGCAGTATGGAACAAGCAACGCGGCGACAGTTATGGCCAATATGGAACGAACATTTCCGGCAGTTTGTGTCGGCTTGATGGTCGGGATCGGCGGTGGTGTGCCCAGCAAGTGTGATATTCATTTGGGTGACATCGTCGTCGGAACGAGGGTGATGCAGTATGATCTTGGAAAAAATTGTTGGAGATGGAAAGTCTCAGCGAACAGCAATACCTAGGGCCCCCGATATGTTGCTTGGGACAGCTGTCTGTGCCCTCCGGGCGAAACATGAATTAGGGCCTAACCGAATCCCATCCATCCTTCAGCAAAGGCTGGGGACAAACTCCCAGTATTGCCATCCGAAGGTACCTGACCGTCTTTTTATGGCAACATATGACATATAAAACCTTGAAAGTTAGACCTTGTAGCAAGCTGCCATTTCTTAAGCCTCAAGGTCTATATCAGTCTTGACCATGTTTTCTAGCTAACTCCCTTAAGCCATGGACTCGTAGACCTCACCCGCTCTTACTAAAGTGAAGTAGTAAAGTAAAAGAGCTGTACTAAGCTGGACCCGGGCTTGATCAGCTGGATGGCCACAATATTTGTGGGCGTTACGGCACCATAACTATGTCAAAAGTATGGTCAAATCGTTTAGCGAAAGTCCCCTTTTGTCTATCTCTACAGAACAAAAGAACTTTCCTTTAAGGGTCCCTTTATATACTACTAAAGTAGGCATTAGCTTTTCCATCTAAGGCTATACTTCATACTTCATCTAGTATTATAAATAAATTAGTAGGAAACTTGAAGTCTCTTTATCTAAGCATTCCAGTCTAGAAGTCTTTACGATAACTTTATAGTATTTTAACGGTTGGCTTTTCCTCAAGACAGTCTTTTTTACCTTTTTGGAACCTAGAGAAGAAATACTTTACTAGTCAAAACATCTAGTGGATTTTTCGCTGCATGGTGTAGCTATAGAAATCTGTAGCGGTATAAACTCTCTCCTAGCCTTCGTTGCGGGACATAAGACTTACTTATCAAAAAGCTTTAAGGCTCGTTCATAGTCCTGTAAAGTCCGGTATAGAAAGCTTCTCACGATATTTTTGTTATCAACATCGTCAAAGTTGATGATTACAGACATAATCGCGCATCAGATCGTTGTGTTAACCCATCTTGATGATTGGGAAAGGGTGATTATGATGATAACAGGAAGATCAGAAAGGGTGAATAGTAAGGGAAAAAAAAGAAGTATATCAATTAACATTGCTGAGCTCGTTTATTCTTTTCTCTGTCAATATGTGCAAATGTACCTTTCATCACGTATTCAAGCAAAGCGCTCAGGCGACTGAGTCCTTCCCGGGATGTGCCTGAAGACGAGCTGAATTAGGGCGGCGGGCCGCCCAGAACGAAATCGTGGGCGCTAGGTGACCACGGCCATAGTAAGACTGTTGTATGTTTTTGGTTCCTTTTTCTCGTTTTACGAGAACTTCGTCCTTCGCGTGGTAGAATAATGCTCATCATCTGCCTGGTTTGGCCGGATATTGGCCGGATAATGCCGCTCTGGGCAAATTGATTCCGATAGGCAGGGGAAGTATAAAAGCCGAAGATAAGCGCCAGTGCGCGGCCCGCCGTGACCCGAGTGCACCATCCGCCAGCCGACGTAGACCTGTGAAGCATGTCCGAGATAGAGATAAGAGATTAATAGCAGACAATTTGCTATATATTCACATTGGCACTCACGGCTTTCCGCCTCGATTCAACCTCTGGAGACCGCAAGATATTGATTCATCTACATACACTATGTCAAGCTGGAAGAGTCTCAATGTCGGCGTTATTGGCGGGGGAATCGGGGGCATGTCCGTTGCAGTTGCCTTGCGTCGTGCAGGACACACTGTGACCATCTATGAAAAGTCGGACTTTGCAGGTGAAGTTGGCGCTTCGGTTTCCTGTGCTGCCAACGGAACCCGCTGGCTACACGAGTGGAACGTGGATATCGCCAAGGGTGACCCTGTGGTTTTGAAGAAGCTTATCAACCGCGACTGGCATACCGGCGAACCCGTCAGTGTGTACGACCTCGACGATTATGAGGAGCGCTGGGGATATGTCTACAACATGTTCCATCGCCAGTACATGCATGCCATGCTAAAGGATTCGGCGCTGGGCGAGGGCGAAGGAGCGCCAGCAACTCTCAAAGTAAACCACCGGGTATGTTCATCACAGGAAGCCGCTTGAGATTGAGCATGTGCTAATGTCGCCTGGGATCTAGTGCCGCGATATCGATCTGAAGACGAGTACAGTCGCCTTCGAGAACGGTGAGGTTGTAAGCCACGATCTAATCGTCGGTGCAGATGGAATCGGGTCGGCCGTTCGAGGGATCCTTGGAATCACACCAGAAAAGCGTCCCTCCGACCAGAGCTGCTTGCACACTAACGTCAAAACCGAGGATGCGGTCAGGCTCGGCCTGGTGAACTACTCCGACGACAGCGCACTGGAGTACTGGGGTGGGCAGGAAGGCAAATGGGATAAGATTGTTCTCTCACCCTGTAACGGCGGCGAGCTTCTGTCATACTACTGCTTCTTCTCGCGTGAGCAAGGAGACTATTCAACACAGGCATGGGGGGCCGAAGACCGCCCCGTTGAGGAACTCCTCGCCCCATACCCGGAACTGGACCGACAAGTGTTTAACCATCTGAAGATTGGGAGAGAGATCAAACCATGGCGTCTCTGGGTCCATGACCCGTACCCGTATATCCAACGCGGTAACACCTGTCTGTTGGGGGATGCTGCACACCCGATGATGCCCCATCAAAGCCAAGGAGCCTGCATGGCCATCGAAGACGCGGCAGCACTTGGACTCCTATTTGGTAAGCGTTATTTCTCTGGGGATATCGCTCAGGCCCTCGCTATTTACCAGGAGGTACGTCTGCCTCGTGTCACGAGGGTGCAGGCAGCAGCAGCCAAGGCAGCTTACAATATTAACGAACGGATTGGTGAGTGACTTCTCATTCAATGGTATTGCAGTACATGGTTTTCTGACCAGCGTATAGGTTTCTCCGTCAACAAAGATATTCCCACATATAAAGTCGAAGATGAGAAGAAGGTCCTTACCATAGAGGAGATGAATGCGTGAGTTTGATAGAATTTAGATCCTGTGCAATGCTGACGACGACTAGCTATGACATGCATCGAGACATTGAAGAGAAACTCGCCGCAAAGCGCGGGACAACCTATACCGACAAGTTCCTGTGCGGCCTCCCCATCGGACTTGAGCTGCCAAATGGGATCACGATCGGCGCAGTCGGTGCCGTCGGCGCATAATGTAAAGTCATTTTTGAAACGAGGAACCAGTCATTGGCCATGTTTTATCATTTAGCTTGGCTTGCGTTGATCGAAATGTTTGTACATTGCACTAGCCTTACATAGTCATGAAACCATGAAGACATAGGACATACTAAAGTCACTGGATATGCACGACCCACCCACGTACACCCTTCCAGAACAATAATACAATACTAAACATGGTAGAATCCTGCCAAGCTTGGCCGGAGTCGATTGTTGCGGTCACCGAGCTTGTCGGGGGGAGATGTACCGAGCGGCATGCAATCACCCGCGATAGCAGCCTACGGTGAGACGGGTGTGCAATTTTACCAGGAAAATGATGGAGCAATCTATTTCTGCAGCGACCCATTGTACCATCATGTACATATATAGATATCTTGCTTGGGACAAGTAGATTACTACATATGTACTGTTCTAAACTGTTCGCATGCATAGGTACACTGGAACACCCTTCGATTTACCACGTACCTACATAGCTAGGTAGTAAATGTATACTAAGTACGACAACGTATCGGAAAAGCTGTGATAGGAACCGAAGTCCTTCAATTTGGATTATATACAAAACGAAATTTCCAATCGTGTCATCATTTCATTGGATTGAATCACCCAACTGATTTTCTTCTCTTGATTATTTTAGAACAGAGCATCGCCCAGGCGGTAGTGCACAGTCTTAACCTGGGTGTAGTTCTCAAGGGCGTAGGAACCGAGCTCACGGCCAATGCCGGACTCCTTGAAGCCACCGAAGGGGGCTTGGTAAGAGATCATGTTGTAGTTGTTGATCCACACGGTACTGCAATAGAGTTAGCCTTGTTACCGTAGTAATTGATTAAGGAAAAAGAAGCATACCCAGCCTTGAGAGCGTTAGAAACGCGGATGGCAGTGTTGATGTTCTTGGTGTGGACGGCGGCAGCGAGACCTGGATACAGTTAGAATGACCATTCACAGTTTCACGATGAATGTAAACGATAAATACCGTAGTTGGTGCTGTTGCCAATGCGGATGGCATCAGCCTCATCCTTGAACTTAGTGACGGCAATGACGGGGCCGAAGATCTCCTCCTGGGCGATCTTCATTTCGGGAGTGACGTCGGTGAAAACGGTGGGCTGGATGAAGTAGCCCTCGGTACCGTGGCGCTCACCACCCAGGGCGACAGTGGCACCCTCGGTCTTACCGTGGTTGATGTACTCCATGATGCGGTCGAACTGGAGCTGCGAAACTTGGGGGCCCTGGAAGGTGTCGCCCTCGAAGGGGTTGCCGAGCTTGTTCTGGGCGGCACGCTCCTTGAAGCGAGCGACAAACTTGTCGTGAATGCTCTCCTGGACCAGCAGGCGAGAACCGGCGCAGCAGCACTGGCCGTGGTTGAAGAAGATACCAAAGTTAGCCCATGAGATGGCGTTGTCAATGTCGGCGTCCTCGAAGACGATGTTAGGGGACTTGCCACCCAGCTCGAGAGTGACCTTCTTTAGGTTAGACTTAGCAGCAGCCTGCAGGATCATACGGCCGACGAGGGTTGAACCAGTGAAGGCGACCTTATCAATGTCCATGTGGCTAGAGATGGCGGCACCAGCAACACGACCGAAGCCGGAGATGACGTTAATAACACCGGGTGGGAAGCCAGCCTCAACAATGAGCTTGGAGGCGTACAGACCAGACAGAGGGGTCTGCTCAGCAGTCTTAATAACCACAGTGTTACCGGCAGCGATAGCGGGACCAATCTTCCAGGCCCACATAAGAATGGGGAAGTTCCAGGGGATGATCTGACCACAGACACCAATGGGCTCGTGGCGGGTATAGGAGAGGGTCTCGGAGTTGGTGTCAATGGTCTGGCCAGTGATCTTGTCGGCCCAGCCACCGTAGTAGCGCAGACAGCCAGCAGCATTGGCAATATCGACCTTGGCCATAGTGACGGCCTTACCATTGTCGAGGGCCTCAATGGAAGCCAGGGTCTCCATATCACGCTCGAAGAGGTCGGCCAGCTTGGTAAGCATACGGCCACGGTCCGAGGGGGTCACCTTCTTCCAGGGACCCTCGAAGGCTTCGCGGGCGGCCTTGACAGCGATGTCGACATCCTTCTCAGAAGCCTCGTAGACGGAGGTGATGGGCTTTTCGGTGGTGGGGTTTAGGGTCTCGAAGGTCTTGCCGTCAACACCCTTGACAAACTCGTTGTTGATGAACCTGGAACCAACCAATTAGCGATGGGATCATCGGATATGAGAAGGGGTAAATCGTACAAGCCGAGGGGCTGTTCATAAGTGACGTTGGGAGTCTTAATGGTAGTGGAGAGCGACATGGTTGCACGAGAGTATCACGAATAGATGCAAGAAAGAGAAAGCGGAGGGGATCTCCACGGCTTATATATAACTTACCTATACTTGACAAAGACTGGTCTTTGGTTTTCGTTGACTTTCTTGATGCGGGGTCGACGCCACGTGAGCCACTTGTTGTCATGGGTAATGGGATGTATCTGTGTATTGTCACTTTGTTACGTATGTATTGATACACAGTCTATGCAGGGAGCTTCCATCGTACTACATAGTACCTCAGTGCTGTATATTAACCTAGAAAATCATGTTAAATCTGTCGTATTGGACATTCATATTTTCCCTTTCTGCTCTTTCTTTTTTTCTCCTATTTCAATGCTCTTTTTTGATTACATATGTATTCATAATACAAGTTCTGACGGGCTTGGCACGGAGCATGGTGTACTCAGACCCACTCGGGTTAAGGCCGAGGTAAGATAACATATTAATCCCGGCAGAACTTCCGAGCAGGCACAAGTGCATCCTTAGATATGTATAGTTTATGAGTTTATCCCAAACACATCATGTTTTGCCTTTTTTATACAAAAACCTTCGCCTTTTATTTCGGACCAAAGGGCGACAAGAGGGGCAAGTGGGGAATGTGATCATCATGATGTCTCCGTACGCGGGCTAACATCTCCCCGGTATGTGGGTAAGGTATGGTTTATCGTACAAGCTTCGAAGCTTCAATTTCTTTTTTTCTTTTTAATCGGCCGAGAATAAGCGGACTTTATTTTGGATTGAGATTCCAACCTTGGAAGGTTATGGTTCTGAATGAGGAAGTATGGATCACGTGACCTCTAGATCGGGTAATATTCAATGTTCAATTGTGATTCTCTGAAGACCCAGAAAAATGGGGCTGCTGTAGCTTTTGTACTAATCATCACGGTAACAGAAGCCGCAGATAGCGTCAGCCCTGGAATTTTTTGAAATTCCATGTTCTTAGCCTCTTCATTTGGGAGCTCTCAATGTAGAAATTGCTCTTAATGCGGCTTTAGTTTATGCATCGCCAGCACCCCTGCATCACTTTGTGTCGGCGCGTCTTGTCGAGTCCACCTTGAAACGTCGGGCAAAAAGAGAAAGAAAAAAAAAAATCCAAATGGCGTCCCCTATTCTCGCCACTTTCACATGGCCCGCGGAGTATCCACCAAATCCATCGAGACTTGCATCGCTCGACTTGATGTTGCGCGAAGGGAATCTTGGTCAGATATTATCAGCCACTCGAGTGCTCGGAAGCTTAAATGGGATTTATATTACTGCGCAGATCTTGAAGGTCATTCTGTCACGGATATTATCGTTCTAGACTAAATCGCTGCGGGATCTATCACACGTTTAAGAGACTTTGACAGACCTATAAAAGTATAGTAGTAAGGCAGAGGTGGATAAGGTCATAATGGGAATTTTCGGCTAATCAAAAGTCCTATTCCATAGGGTTATGAGTGCATTAATCGCTCGGCTTTGAGAGCTGAGTCATATGGACGCTGATTGTCTTTATAACATACGCATTGGATATCTCAAAGTTTAGTCAAAACAGTTCATGTTACCCTATGAAACGCTGAATCTGTGGTTAGCGAGTTCGGCAATTCCACGGAAGTCGAATCGCGCGAGGCAGTGAAGAACATTCCGTGCCTTCGAGATCATAACCTTTTTGGACTCCATGACCGAATGGCTTGTTTTGGAGGAATATGATTATGCTCTACGAATACTAACGGTGGCACGCAGACTTCAGACCTCTTTTTCCACGCTTGCAATCCGATCACTGGATTGCTTTGTTTACCGATATTCTGCCAAGAAGCTGTGAAATAGGTACATTTTGCTTGACCGGGGACCATTACGTTTATGTTGTTTTGCCGGAGCCTTCGTTGAGCCTCAATATTGAACCTCCAAAGCAGCGTCGGAAATGGGGGCTGCTTTCAAGGCTATTCAGGCTATTCAGGAAACGATCGAGAGCTTATTGGACAATTCCTGGAATGCTTTAGGGTTCACTGACATGGATCGTGAAGTCACAAATAGCGTGGCCTAAGGCGTTTAACTAAGATGCTTTTATTCTTCGTTTGGTCAAGTGGGCTTGGATCGTAGCGGCTAATCCGCCTATATAGAGAAGAAGACATTCAATTGGTTGACAATGGACGTTGGTGGGTCTATTGATGTCCTTTTCCACGTTGTGGAGGAAGCAGAGTCTAATCTATTGTCGTAAGGTTGTTGACTATATCGTCTTCATGACTTACGATTTGCACGGGCAATGGGATGTAGGAAATCCCAATGCCCAACCGGGTTGCGATGATGGAAGCTGTCTGCGAAGCCATGTCAACATGACGGAGACCAGGGAATCCCTTTCCCTAATCACTAAGGCTGGTGTGGACTCTGGCAAGGTGGTTGTCGGCGTCAGCAGCTACGGAAGATTGTTCAGAATGGTTGATGCGTTCAGAATGGTTGATGCGTTCAGAATGGTTGATGCGTTCAGAATGGTTGATGCATTCAGAATGGTTGATGCGGACTGTGATGGCCCGATATGCAAGTTCACTAGAAGTCGACTGCATTCTAATGCAGAAAAGGCAGACTGCACTAATACCGCAGGCTACATCTCAAACGCCGAAATCAATCAGCTCTTCAACCACAACTCATCCCGCGTTAATAAACATTATGTTGACACCCACAGCAATAGCAACATTATGGTCTACGATGACACGAATTGGGTGGCCTACATAAACCCCGAAATCAGGGCTCAGCGCAGCAAGACTGATTTCGGGGCTCAGCGCAGCAAGATGTACCAATCCCTCGGCATGGGCGGCACGGTCAACTGGGCCACCGACTTGAAAATTTCAACGATGCCCCTGAGGACGTTTAGGATTGGCCTGGTATAATACTTCAAATGAAGTCTGGTATCATCACGCCCCGAGGTGCTAGTAGCCGTAGTGGGAACTAGACTAAAATCGGCGCCTACTGCTGCTCCTTGCAAGGTTAGCATCGCGCCTGCGGCCGCCTCAAACATCTCGTCTACCCTCACCGTAGGACAGTGCATTGCTCCTACCCCTGCCATAAGCTGCCCAGCCAAGAAGGGCGGGGCTGCTATCAACGAGGTGACTTCTCAGTTGAAGTGGTGGGCTGCCGGTGTATTGCTTGTTGGAATTTTTTTATTTAGATGCGACTCTGTTCATATTTCCGATGTGTTCGAGTATTTTAGATGTATAAGATGTTACTGTTTCAATAAAATTGGAGTTTTCAATATCGCTATATTTTGTAATCTCAGGAATGGGGCGAACATAGGGGCACATTCACCTTGAATTGACGGAGTCCCTCACCCATCAGTTTTGTTAGCTTTTTCGGAAACTCCACGCCGCACACGGCTCTTAATCTATAATATGCCACTAGTCTTCCTAGCCGCAGGCCTTGCGATACCAGAGTCTGTCGCGGATCACAAGCAGATAGACCGGAGAACCTCCGGTCGCCCCAGTACGACCTGGACCATATTGGTCCTGTGGCTTGCCAAAAGTCACAGACTGCGTCACTTTTATGGAAAACGAACGAGCCGTTCAGTCCTGCAGATGGGTGGTCAGGATCCGTCCTGTGCCTTGGACGGCCGACAGATGAGTCGAGCGGGCGGTTGTCTTTCAGGACTTTCAAGTGCCCTGCACCACGCTCGTCAATCCCGAATCCGGCACATACCATCAAGCAATCGTTAAAGGGGGGATCTTTGCTCCCTGAATCGATACGGTCTTCCAAAATTTTCACAAGCAATGACCAACACCGGGGGAGGGATTCCGACACATATCCGCGCCGCAACAGAGAACACGCAGGTTTAGACAGTCGGGTGTTCTCGGCCCTTTAGGAAAACTTCAATTTGCTCTGACTGTGGTTTGCTTGACGATTCCCCTGAAATTCTTGCTCTTTACTGTCATTTTTAGACTGCTCCCCTATTAGACTGCTCCCCAGTCATGGATGAGTCAATGGTGCGGTCGAAAATACGCCAAACATCATACCCATTAAGCCAAAAAGGCATAGCCAAACTGATTTATGAACTCAGTTTAACTGCAGTGGTATATATATGTAGGTGATCCACAGGTCATGTGGGATCACAGTAGGATAAGGATCTATTTTCTATAATTTATAGACACCGCCGGATTTATCTCATCTAGACCTTGACATTTCCCATAGGACTCCCACCTTGGGCAGGCTCCGCGAGAAAACTTTCTATCCGACTTGCACCTTTTCGACATCCTTACGTAGCCGCAAATTCAAATCGCCCTCGATACGATTCTACTAGTTTGATGTCTCTCTAAAGTGGAGAAAGACGTGGCAATTGACTAATCATACTTACAATATCCTATGATATAGTGACTCCTATCTATCAATTTACGATCATCGTGCATTAAAAGATATGATAAGAGAACAGAACTGGCCGTACAGAGTCTAGCAAGACTGTAGGCCTCTCTAAACTTTGCTGTTTTTTGTACATAGTTCGTTCCGCTATGTATTGTACTAGGAATTTTTGTTGCGGCAGAATAATGGCAGGAATTAGCGGTGACTGAGAGGGATAACAGACACTGTGGCCGCCTATTTTGGTCTATTGGCACTCTCAGCGAGAGTAAGAGATACGCTAACCACATTTTGACATCCCAGTTGAAATTCTCCGGTATCGCCCGAGGACTTGGAATGAAGCGGATCCAGCTCGCCACTTCATGCAACCTATTCGTTAATTCATTGCGACCATCGAGTCTCCCCGCTACGCACGCCTTCTGTAAGATATGCTGTGGTAAAATCCGGGCTCAGGGTCAGGAGACAAATCATGCGCCGGCGATGGTTAATTCAATTTTCTGCCCTATCAACTTTCGATGGCAGGATAGTGGGCTTTGGAAATAAAGAGAGGTCAGAGGTAAAATTAATTCCGAAAAACTGTGTAGATAAATAAGTAACTAATTGGTTCTTTGACAAATTTTGGACAAGAAAACCGTGAAAACCTTTTTGTGAAGTCCGTCTGTCTCATCAACTGCTTCGATCAATCGCTGAAGCTCCTGGATACGCTTATCCTCAAAATCCCTGTAAGCTCCCTGAAGATCTAATTCGCCAAACACACGTCTAACATTCATCTCGCACTGACTATCCTTGCGGCCGTAAGACTCATCCAGGATGGCACGCTGCTGGGGACTACAGCGCAGGATGGCCTGGTTAACGAGCCAAGAGCACTTGTTGTCTTGAATATCGGTGCCAATCTTGCCGGTGACACTAGGATCTCCAAATAGATCCAGAAAATCATCTTGTACTTGGAAGTACTCGCCCATTGGTATCAAGATGTCATGAGCCTGGCGCAAATTGTCAGGTGTTGCCAGCTGAAGCCAGTGCAAAGCGAGTACAACAGGAAGGTAGAAACTATAATACGCAGTCTTGAACTGGACAATAATAGCGTACTTCTCCATAGAGAACCTTCCCAGATCGACTTTATCCTCAGGGGCTATGATAAGATCACATAGCTGGCCTAGCTGTGTGTTGAAAGCCGCTTCATGAAACGTCTCGATCAGGTCCACATAGGCAGGATGACCCCTAAATTGTGACTTTAGAACCGAAAACACAGAAGATTCCAGCAAAACAGCGTCGTTGATAGCCATTAAACCTATATGTGGCTGCCGATACCAGCACTTTTGCCCTCGCCGTGTAATTGAAACGTCCATTATGTCATCGTGGACCAGGAAAAAAGCCTGAAGTAGCTCTGTCAACCATCCCAGTGTGGCCAAAGATCTGGTCTCATAATCGTTCAGAGGTCGACCCAAAAGAGCGCGGCCGGTATCCAGGACTGAAATACCCCGATTCAGCTTCCCGCACTGCGTGTTGTAGTAAAGACACTATAGTTCAATACACCCAATTAGTCCCGAATTTATCAGACGCAGAACCTAGAGAGTTTCCATACTTCCTTGAATCGAGCGATGACTTCCTGGGGAAGATTCTTTCGGCGTATAGGTTCCAAAATCTCCTCCACGACTGAGGGGAATAATGCCTCGAAATCAGCTCGCACGGTGTTTTCATAGTGTTTGTTATCAGAGCCCATGGTGTACGGTTTTGTGAGAACGGGACTGGAAGAGTCAATGGAAAAAAATAACTAAGTCGCAAAATATCTACTGGGGAAAGCTTCGTCATATATAATTTTACACACGTTGCCCACGTGGATCTTTTACGCTCTGCGTGGACTTGGCTAGAAAATGTGATAATAGCAGAATGTAAAACGCTGCAGGAAAGGCTCGGTAAGAAGAATCGATGAGCTCATACATCAAGTCCTGCATATTCGAACTCAAAATTGGATTTGTAGACTTTCCTTGCTGCCTGGTTTCACATATCGTTGGTCAATGTAAGATGACAAAAGCGATGATTTCATTCTTAATACAGATTTTCGTTATCAACTTGATCGACGCTGCAACCGTGTCCAGAACTGGATCGGACTTCCGAGATCCGCTGATCAATACACATCACGGCTGATGTGGACGTGCATAGCATATGCATGGTCCGAGGATTTTCCCCCAATCTTTCTACGTGAAACAAAGGATGGTCACCCAGCCAAAATGGAGGAATAGAGTCCGAATGGCATTCTCATGATTCATACAAAACTCGTATAATTGCCAACCTCATATCGTATATTTAGCTATGAAGGCTGACTAGCCTAGATATTGAATGCAGACCTCCCAATCTTTTAGTTGATAGCATCTCACCGCTGAAAGGCTGGCCAACTCCTATCTGTCATATCAGGCAGCTTATTGGTCTCAGTGTATGATGAAGGTAAACTAAGGTTCTATAGATGTTTTCAGACAAACTTAATAGATTCTATCGGGCTCTATGTAGGAACATTTACCTTTTGACATGATCATCAACAATGCACCGCAAGGATTCAGACATTGGGAAACGTTTATGCTTCACGCGTTCGCGGTAACCATCCATAGCAGGGACAAAGTGTATTCCTGAAGATGCAGATCGAGCCAAAATCGGTGCGCTAGGCTGTATGTTAAGACACTTCATATACCTTGAATAGACACCCTGGAGTTCATGGTCCAAACGCTGTTTTTTATCTCGAAAGGGTGGGGTACCCATATCCATAGTTAGGGCTTCACCCACCGAGCTCATAGATAGAACATCCGCTAGGAACGTCATATTGATAGCAGAATTGACAACCCCAATAGATTCTCCATGGTTTGCAGTCAGGAGGGCGACGGTGGCACCGTGGGTGTTTGCTGCAACGTCTCGCCAGTTGCTCTCGAGAGAAGGGTTCAGGCGAGGACCAGTATTGATATCCATTTCCTGCTTATCAAAGTACTGGACGATATATTGCCGCAGGAGACAAAGTTCCATGAAGGCAATGGAATCAGGGTGAATATTTTCCTGACGCATGCCGTCCCACATTTCAGTGACAGAATGACCAAGAAGACGGAAGTCGCCATTCAGTAGGTGACGCGGAGGTACTGTCACGTCTTCCGAAATTGTAGAAAAGGCAATGTAGATATGTTGCCAGTAGTGACCCTTCAGCGACCTATGCCAGTGGCGCCACCACTGGACTGCATCCCGCATTGCATAAAGAGCCGCCTCATCAACCGAGGTGCCGCCTATATCCTTGCAAATCGAACAGTGCTTTGTGTGAAAAGTCGAGTTTGCCTCAGGGTCATTGCCAATTATCCAGTGCAATCCCTGGATTGCTTGATGAGGATCAGGATTGGAACAAATCGTCCTGAGATTTTCGAACAGTGACATCCGATTCACTTTAGCTTCCGGATGAGGTTCAATTGCCGAAATATGGGAGTTCTCTGACTCTTTCGTAAATTGGCCGTGGACGAGGCTTTTAGAGTGTTCCCCAGGAGTGTGGCAAACGGACGTCATTGGAAGAATGTAGGTCAGGCCAATGCGAGATGGTGTTCTGAACCAGGCTTGGGGGGCAAGAAATAGTTTATGATGAAGTTTGGAGCCCGGAAACTGAGCAAGTCAGGTAATCCTTATGTTTGGACCTCGGAGTTGCGATGACTTGGGTATTAATAAGATTCTTTCCTTTACCTAGGTAAGATAGGGTGACGTATTATCACATCTTGTTTGTACCATGTGCAACGCAATGCCTTCACATCCTATGATCATCTTTCTGAAGTGTCAAGAGCGGGACATGGGTAAGGAATGACTCAAACAGCAAAGATTAACGATTAATTAAACCGTGCGCAGTATCACTAGTCGTAAACTACATCAAGATGATGATGTAGACAGAATGGAGGGAAGGTTTATCGGGACTGCCGAAGCAAAGATTGTGCAACATATCATTTTAACCCATCATCTGTAGTGTTACACCAAACTCGTATAAGATTGGGTAGACATGCGGAGAATTGTTTTAGGAACTCTCCTTCATAAGCAAACCCTATTCCCGAGGTCTTATATTTTTACCATGAAATGTTTATAACCATGATCTAATTGTCTACCGCCCAACAGAGTAACCGCAGCGAAGTTAAAGTCAATCGATAGCTTGTGGGAATCAACTCTACGCTGTGAGCGGAGGAATAGGCCAGCTAAGATTATAGGGCCATAGAGTAAGGCGAGGGCCTTTCGGGAAGTATGACATAATTCAAGGTTTTCCCGAGGTCGGCTTTTACCACTTCAGGCCCTCAAGCTCGCTGTAACCTTTACGCAGCAAGCGTATACCGCACTGCCGTTCCAGGTCAGGTTCTTTGTGCTACCCAATTTACCTACATGTTTTTGGTTGATGATATTGCGGAAGAGTTCATGGAAGATCTTCAATCATTCGGTCAGAAGTGGGTTTCAATTCACATTTTGTTTTATCCTATTTATTTATGGGGATGTATGCTGACGCTGATTTATCTAGTTTCATCCTCAACAAGCCCCATAATCATCCTCTTCTAAATGGATTTGATCTTCACCTCCGAGAGCTCTCCTTGTATTATGGCCCATACTGCCACTCTACAATTCTCAAGTCTTTATTCGACTTTGTCAATGGCCGCACTATCGAGGATAAAATGGAAAAGTCCAACTTCAAGTTATCTTCTGACGCTCGACTCATGCCTGTGCTATTGAAAACCAAGACTGGAGGCGCAGAAATTCTTCTCCATCTTCTATGGCCAAACACTGTATTTCCGGAAGATAAATACGTCATGAAAATCTTTCCGGCACTTCAATCTGATCTTTTTCACGGATTTTACAAATGACATCTTGTCGTACCACAAGGAATTTGTGCTTAGGGACGGAAAGGCAAATTTCGTGGATAACTTTGCTCAGTCACATGATATGCGGCACTTGGATGTCTTGCAGCATCTGACGAGTTACACACCCAAAGTAAGTCAATGTTATGAATCATCGAGTTTGCCGAAGTACTCTAACACTGGATCTCCAGGTATTAAGTTCGGCTTATCTAATGATTCAGGATAGTCCACCCTAGTCAAGTCGATCGAAAGCTTTGCTCGAGGTTTAGTTCTCCTCTGTACGGCACATCGTCGGTACTATCTAGTGGAGCTTTTTGAGGATGAGCAATATCTGCCACCCTATGATGAGG
The DNA here is from genome assembly GCA_911456345.1 of Penicillium egyptiacum. Lineage (NCBI taxonomy): Eukaryota > Fungi > Ascomycota > Eurotiomycetes > Eurotiales > Aspergillaceae > Penicillium > Penicillium egyptiacum. The sequence goes on from CAJVRC010000895.1 coordinate 37,654, forward strand.
ATTCATAGATTGCCTGGTTCATCTTTGCTTAAATGCCACCAAGATCCGGCGTGGTTCATTTTTCCTTTCGGGTTCCTCAATGCTAATTCAATGATGATACTTTTGCCATTTTCTCACCTGGGCAATTTACTTGCGGTTTCTATATTCTCGCCCTACAATAACAATTAGATTGTTTTGATTTCTCCTTGGTATTTCAGTAAGGCTCTGACCTGGCTGGATGGTCCTTGGTAAGGTAGTCTTTCGCTTCAGGTGTCACAGGTGAAGTTTATGAAGATGCTGCTTGTATTGATGATTAAAGGGTCAAGGATCGAGCTATGGAATCAAAGCTAAATCACATGAAGGTTTCTCCGTCAAAGTAACTCTTTGATAGTTGCCAATCTACTCGAGGAGCAAATCTCTGTTCTTGTTCCGGTATCTATTTGATGCACACCCCTACATGTTCATATATGGATATATATACTTTGTAGTTTTGATAGCCTGTATATCCCTTTTATAGTTCGATTCACTACTAGACCAACATACGAATCACACACCTAGTTTAGTGGGTAGTAGTCTATAATCAACTTTTGCGAGGGGTCAGGGTAAATGACATCAACCAACCAACAGACTGTACCAGCCAGTTAATCAACATCCTTAGCCCTTTTTCTTCGTTGGCAGAATATGACATCATTTACATATTAAGTTCATCCTCTAACAGGATTGTAAGGTGCTATTACGGCAAAGGCACGAATTCGCCACTGCTACACTTCGAAAGTGTGATGTTTAGCGCACCACGTACATGTACGATATAGCACTGCATGTAGCAAGTTGTTCTCTCGCACTGAAGACCGGAATTCCCACCGGTTCCTAAATGTACTGAATACATGAGATTGCACAGAAACCAGATCAAGGTGTAGTTAAGCTAGCAAAATCTATTTAATCATAACAAGGGACTAAAAGCCCCGCGGAAAAAGATACCTAAATCGTGACCTTAATGCAATGCAATGCAAGCCTCCATACGCTGTACGACAGGACGGCTGAACGGTAGGACGGCTGAACGACATGACGGCCGAACGACAGGACACATCACACACTGCCCAAATCACCAAATAAAGACAGAAAAAAAAAGTGCCGATCAAAGTGAACAATATAAATACAGGGTAGCGATGTCTCATATTTCATATCTCATAATTCTCTTTTATTCTTACCTAACCCCCTTCTTCTCACCCGACTACTCACTCTCAGTCATGTCAGCTGTATCAGAGCCCGTCGCCATCATCACCGGTGCTGCCTCGGGCATTGGACTCGCTTTGGTAAAGCACCTCATTGCTAAGGGCTGGCGGGTGGTCATGGCCGATATCAACGATGTGGCTGGCCTGCAGGCTGCTCAAGACCTAGGGAGTGATCGCGTCGTCTTCCACAAAACTGACGTGGGTTCATGGAGCGATCAAGTATCTCTATTCCAGCGCGCATGGCAATGGAGTGGAATGGGACGACTCGATCTGCTAGTTGCTAACGCTGGTATCTTTCGGCCCGATGATATTTGTGACACAGGCAGTGACGACACGCCCAAAGAACCAGCGTTAGAAGTTTTGAAGGTCGACCTCTTCTCGGTCTTCTACGGGCTAAAGCTCTTTGTGCATTACTCAAAGAAAAATCCTCAGCCTAGTGGAAAGGTTGTGGTAACTAGTTCCCCAACTGGTATCTATCCTTTCCCCTTCGGTCCCGAATACTGCAGTGCAAAGCACGGAGTGCGTTGACCTTCCTATAAAGTGGCTTGGTCTTATACAGTACTAGGGCTAACAATCGTGCTTAGGTGATTGGCCTCGTCCGCTCTATGGGTCCCCGCCTTCAAAAACAAGGCATATATATCAACGCGGTTCTCCCTGGTTTCGTGCTCACGGGCGCGACTCCAGCTGCGGTTAGCAGTCTGGTGCCTGAAGACTACCTAACTTCGCTTGGTGCCGTTTGCAAAGCATATGACATGTTTGTGGATGACTTCACTCATTTCGGACAATGCCTCGAGGTCTCGGTAGACAAGGTTTATTTTAGCAACCCTCCTGCGTACTGCGACGAGGCCCAGGCTTTTATCACGAGTGAGGTGTGGACAAAGTTAGATTGAATTGTTAAATCGTTCGCAGTGACCGTGGTACTTTGGGAAGTTATTTCTCTGTCTAGTTGCAAAATGTTCGAATCTCTCATAAGTCACATGGCCTTCCATGGTGCTAGACTAGTTTCTACTTTCCTCCTCTCTCTCTTTTACATAGCTCTCACACTACAATATCATCATATTGCCTCTTCATGATTTCATCTACTAGATTGTAGATTTAAACAGCTTCAGAATGCTTTATCGCCACAACACGTCCTACACAATCTGTTTGGAATGCTAGACATGTTTTCTGTGGATTCTTGCTTATCTTGAATATTGTGTAGTTTCCACACTTCCACACTGCCTTTTCTCGAGGTTCTGATTCTCTATCGCTCATTCTTTTCGCAGGAACTCGTAAGCTCCGTTGCAGTGTTTCATCTACAGGCAATTGATCCTGTCCAATTCCTGTCAGCGCCGTGAAAGCATGCGCTGAGGCTTCCATATTACGGGGATTCTCTTTGTTGATACTAAGCGGTAAACCTCGTGTAGAGTTCCGAAAGGAATAAAGGATGCGAATACGAATATAGGAGCATTTATTCGTGCGAATATCCCTGTTATTCATATTCGCATGATTTTATTCATATTATTCATATTCCCTTTATGGTTAACCGCATCGGGTTAAATGTAATATATATTACACCATGATACTCACGTTCGTATTTGTTCCTGGAATCGTACAGAGCAACCACTCTTCTGAAGTCGGTTATCTCACGTTGTCAACCTAGTTACTCATGTTCTGAGATATGCCGTACATATATGAAGTGTCCAAGAGCCAATTTGGGTTTCATGAGAAAGTATCCTTGTGTTAACCAATGATACCGATTGTTGGTGTTCCCATGCTCATTTCCTTATCGAATATATATAAACATACCTTGTAGTCTTGCTGCCAAGTAACTAAAAACGTTCATTCTCTTCTTGCACAGCAAATTCTCGTCCATTTCCCTCCAAAATTCACACGATTTATGTGCAGACCTATAGACACGTGAAAACGCGTCTGGCCAGTGATTTTGGTGGTATTAAGCTTGAAAATTCCATAGGGCTTTCCTTCTGGGGGTTCAACCTCAGGGTGCACTCGCGCGTCGATAATGACAGGTCATATTCCAGCGCTTGTTGCAAGTGTCATTCTCATGTCTGCGCGTAAAAATTTTACGATGACACGAATAACATCCGTCTTGTTTCGACTACTGTGTTCGCATACACCCTTCGATCATAGTTTCATATAATGGAAGGACCAGAAGGACCAGAAGCCCACGACGCGTTTTTTGAAGTCGAGTCGAATGCACCCGATAGCCCGGCTCCGTTTGAATTGGTGTCGCAAATTTTGAGTTCCTCATCGCCTTCTCCGTCTGTCCTGGAAGCGTCTGTCGTCTGATACAGCCAGAGTCCGTTACAGTTCCGAAGCAATCAAGAGAAGGAAAGAAACATCGCACAGTAGCTGGACGCTTCAACACTTTTGGGTGACAGTGCTGGATACCAGTTGGAGCCGGAAGGGAGGCCCTCTACGGAACGACCGACTTCTGATCTGCAAACGATGTAGTTGGTCGTCAACGGACTCGGCGCGTCATGGATCAACGTCAAACTTGTTGACGCGCCTTCAGTCAAGACACCGGATAAAGTCGGGATCAGTGGCGCCATTTGCAGATAACGCTGTCAAGACCCTGGATCAATTTGTTCGCCCGCAGTTAGACGTGGAGCAAGCTATCATCCAATGGGTTGTCCAAACGCGCCAGCCATTCATGGTTGTCGAACGTCCTGCTTTCAAGGCCATTTTCCAGGCTGCCAAGGCTGATCTACCTATCAAGTCCGCCGACACCCTCTATAATCGGGTTGAAAAGAAATTTGTTCACGGCTGAGATCATTTGAAGCAAGAGTTGGGAGCGGACTGTCACACGATTGCTCTTTCGCTCGATACCTGGACGTCCGAGCACCAACTAGCGATCCTCGGTGTTATTGGCCACTGGATCACTCTGGATTTGACAAACGAGAGGAGCTATTGGAGTTTACCGAGATCCAAGGTCCGCACTCGGGAGAGAACCTCGCTGAAATTGTGTTGACAATGCTATATGAAATGGAGATTGCACCTAAGCTTTTTTCATATTCTAGCCCTTCGGGTGAGCCGGGGCTCTTTGAGAAGTAGTCCTTTTGTAACAGAGTATTGCTGGTCGGATCCCAAACCCCATGCTGCGCCCAGAGGCAGTCCCCGAGTCTCCAGCCAGGATCTCGCCACCAGCCGTAATGGCCACACTCGGATCGCAGCCAGACCGACTTGTTTTTCGGGTTTATATGCTTCTTACCAGTCTGGCGTGGTCCAAGCCTTCCAAATCGCCATGTCGGTACTTCACAACTCCTCCCGGCCCCAAGAAGCATACCCTGAAACGCGGTCGGGGATGTCCCAAGCCGAAGATGCTGCTCTCGTGGAAGTTTCGAGATATCTTGGATACCAATAAGTCCCTTATGAGGTTCATTTATACTTTCCCAGCCGATAACCACATCGTGATCGAGGCCCCCTGTATCGTGGATTTTTTGTGCGAGATATTTGCACGCCGCAATATGGCGGCTTTGTAAGAAATCCTGGATATTTATACCATCAATGATTGCCTTTGGCGCAAAGTCTCGTCCAGCCCAAAACAAAGTGAACATAGTCTGACAGGCCAATCTCGAATAATTTGTACACCAGAGCATCTTGGGAAAGCCTTCAGGGTCTTCTGCTGTATGATGAGAGAGGGCGACCTCCGTATTCTTGAAAAACATTGGATTCAGTCCAACTGCATAAAAGGTCCATGCAGGTGCCCCTGATCCTCCTGACAGTCGGGACCACTTTGAACAATTAGCATATACCCTGGGAGGTTTTGAATGAAAGGTAGTCTTACCACGTCTTGATGCGATCCATAAAGATATAGAACTCATACTTCTTCGCGATGCCAAGTATTTGAACAGTGAACTCCACCCATTCCTCGTCGTAGATACCGGGGCCAGCGTGTTCGATGGCCTCCCAAGTAAAGAGATATCGAATGGTATTATATCCCCATTTTCGCAGTCGCTGGAAGTGGGCATCGGCATGCTCTAGAGGGAATGGCCGTCCAACAAACGAGACATTGTCCGCGTTGAAAAAGTGCTCGGGGTCATGGGATCCCAGATTTGGCACTTTGGGATATTTAGCGTCACCCGCTACATCAATTCTCTTCAGAGTGACTTCTCGATTCTGGGGATCTCGGAATGACTGCCCCTCGACACGTAATCGCAGTTGAGTCATGCTGACATGTGCGAAACTTGGCCACGTTCAATGCAATTGAGCCGAGCACGGTGATGGTAGTCGAAGGATTGAATGTGGAGGAAATACCAGAGGACGAGAATGCTCAAAGCAGAATTCCGAAAAGAAAGGCAAAGAAAATTGGATGGATTGCAAGAAAATTCCTGGGGTGCATTTGTTTTAGAAAGAGAAGCCAGTACGTGCATGACGCTATCAACCTGAATTCATCTAAACGACTGGGGTATCAAGCAATATGAACGCCGAGTCAGGGCTCAACAGTAAATTGTGAGGAGGCTTTTTAACGAAGGACACCTCAGCAGATGAACCGGAATAAATTCCAGGGACCAATAAGTGGCCAATCACCATCCCAGAAATACGCGTATACGAGGCTAATTATCCACTCAATTGAGGCCGTTAGCGCCTACCAAACTGACACTTTGTCAGGTAAATATTGACAAGTGCTTATCAACGAATCAGAGGCGTTTTCCGCATACGGTCCATGGAAACCCACTTTTATTCCGAGAGGTTTAGTGTGGCTGCGAGGAGTGGGAACGGAGCTACGATTTGACACGAGTACGCGTACTCTGGCCAACGCGATTGGCCATCGGAATTAGACTATGCAACCCTATCAATTGGCTCCACCAAGCTAAAATTTCCTTCACATACAAGGTATAAAAACGTTTACAAGGCCGTTCGTTCATTGCAGTCTCCACTGGTCGTACATAATTTCAATAACTTCAAAATACCTCAAAGTACTTCAAAATGACAAAGCTAGAGCCTTTGAAGAGCGGCTATTACGTCTGGCAATATGTCCCCTCTATGGTTGCGGCCGTCATTTTCTTGGTGGTTTTCCTTCTCGCGACATTTTTCCATTTCTGGAAGATGTTCCGGACAAGAGTGCGATTTACACTGCCGTTTGCCATTGGTGGCATATGTAAGATGCTCCCTGTTACCGCGTTTTTCGCTTGCTGACATATGTCTTTAGTCGAGATCGTTGGGTATGCGACCAGAATCGATTCTCACAATAATACTGGGAAATTGATGCCGTACTGTACCCAAGCAGTCTTCATTCTCCTGGGTCCAGCTCTCTTTGCTGCATCGGTCTACATGGTGCTCGCTCGCATAATTCGCAGCGTCCATGCAGAGAACTACTCTGTTCTGCCACTGAAGTGGGTGACCAAAACATTTGTCCTGAGTGATGTTGTCACATTTTTGGTTCAAGCAGGCGGATCAGGAATGATGGTCAATAGCAGCCTTACCAACATCGGGCAAGGCGTGGTTATTGCTGGCCTATGTCTGCAGGTGTTGAGTTTCTGCCTGTTTATTGTCACTGCATATGTGTTCCAGACACGGATGCGTCGCAATCCGACTGCAGAGTCATTCGATATTGCTATCCCCTGGAAACAGCATCTGCATAGCCTCTATGCTATCAGTGGCTTGGTGCTCGTCCGATCTATATTCCGAGTTGTGGAGTACGCTATGGGCAATGAAGGCTACCCACTGAGCAATGAATGGACACTGTATGTCTTCGATTCTGTACCCATGTTTGCCGCCATGGTGGTCTTTGGGATCTGGTACCCTAGTGATTTGAAGCCTTTCCTTGGGGATAGAGCTTCTCAAAGCAGTGAGACTATCGAGACCAAGGCATGATCATGAAAGAAAACACATTTTATTTTCTTGCTTTCTAGTTTTCTGAGTCTGTTGTTGTTGTTATTTTCCTTCATTTTTTTATTTTTTTTTTTGTTCTTTGTTATTTTCTGGCTTGATCACTTTGCTCGTCATTGAATGCTCCACATTGCGGTATTACACGCTTATTTACGAATTATCTTGATGTTATATACATATATATAGAACATTCATGACATTTTTTTTATATAAAACATCGTTACGTGGAATATTGGTTTTCATCAGCTATATTGGACGCACAATATACCTGAGCCTTCCGTCTTTATATCGGCGGCTGACCCTAAGGCACTATGAGCATACTCTACGGAAAGCAACGCGAAAGACTATCTATATCAGCTCTGAAGTATTGAAGGAACTGGTGTAATTCAGTTAATCCCCTAGCTTTGTGGAGCTGTAGAACCGGGGCAAAACATTCAATTTCGTTACATACGAAATCCTGATTTTGGAGACGTAGCTATGTACCTAGTCGAGAAAACGTGGTTAGGCAACAGGACAGAATGTGGGCCCCATAGAGTAATTCTGAGGCTAGTGTATCGGACCTCCACACTCGTAACACGGATTCGTAACTATGTGAATCTTGGAACCCCCTTTCCTCCCCTGCCGAGGCCGATCAGACCATTAAATAGCCTGCAATGTATCCGATTAAAGGCACACGATTCTTCACCTTGGATTTCCTTCTCAAAATATCGCCCCAAGGGTGAAACAACATGTTTTTCTCACTTCGAGCGTCGCTTGCGACTGCTGTACTTGCCACCAGCATCTATTCTCAGGAAACCTTGCTTACGATCCAGGTAAGTCCAACAAAATTATATCCTTGGATTTGATCAGCTGGGAACTCCCTGCTAATTCTGACCGGCAGCAGACGATGCGATCGATGCCACCAAATGGGCTGTTGCGAGCACCAAGGCAAACCAGCTGATAGCCAAATTGAATTTGACTGAGAAGGCGTCTATGGTGACCGGTACTGCCTATGGACAATGCATAGGAAATGCGTCAATTGAACGTGTCGGATTTAGTGGCCTTTGTTTGTCGGACGGCCCCCAGGGCTTGCACCTGGCTGACCTTGCAAGCGTCTTTCCATCAGGCTTGACTGCGGCAGCAACTTGGGATCGAGATTTGATCGCTCGACGGGGTGCCGCAATGGGTGCCGAGTTCCGCGAAAAGGGTGCCAACGTGATGCTAGGGTTGGTTCTTTTCTTCCATAGAACACATTGTGCAGACTAACACTTTCTTTTAGCCCTTCGACTGGTCCACTTGGCCGTAGTCCATGGGGTGGTCGCAACTGGGAGGGATTCTCCCCGGATCCTTACCTCTCAGGAGTTGCCATGCAAGAGACTATCAGGAGTGCACAAGCGCTTGGTGTGCAAGCTTGTGCCAAACACTTTATTGGCAATGAACAAGAAACCCATCGGACCAACGAGGAAATCAACGGTGTTGATGTTGCTGGCGTTTCTGCCAACATTGATGACCGCACTCTACATGAACTCTATCTCTGGCCCTTCGCGGATGCAGTCAAAGCTGGTGTTGCATCGTTCATGTGCAGCTACAACCGAGTCAACATGACATATTCCTGCGAAAATGCTCCGCTTCTCAAGAAGATTTTGAGAGACGAGCTAGGTTTCCAGGGCTATATGATGTCAGATTGGTTCGCAACACATTCAGGTGCTCGTGCTATCAATGCCGGACTCGACTTGAACATGCCAGGCTATCTTAGCGAGACGGACTTCACTAATTCATATTTTGGATCAAATGTGGTCGCTGGCGTTCAAAATGGAACTATCTCTGGGCGCCGATTGAACCAGATGATCAGGCGAATCCTTACGCCATACTTTTATTTCAATCAAGAAACCGACTACCCCACAATTGACCCATCTTCATACGCCGTGAGTGAAGCTACTTATGGTCTGCTTTCTGCTGGAGCATCTACTCCGGCAGGTCGCGATGTCCGTGCGAATCATTCAGCATTGATTCGAGAAATGGGGTCGGCTGGTACGGTTCTCCTCAAGAATGTGAACAACACTCTTCCCCTCAAGTCACCCAATGTCATCGGAGTTTTCGGCAACGATGCCCCTAATGTCTCTGCTGGACTCCTCTATCCCAACAACAATCGCGGCTTCAAAATCGGCACCCTCACCGTTGGCGGTGGTTCCGGCAGTGGTCGCAATCCCTACATTGTCTCTCCCCTCGATGCCATCAAGGCACGTGCGAAAGATGACCGTTCCCGCGTGATCTACCTCACAGATAATGACATGATTGCTAAAGGTAATTTCAATGGTATTTACCCTTGGCCTGATATCTGTCTTGTTTTCCTTAAGACTTGGGTTCGCGAGGGAATCGATCGAACCACCCTCGAAGCCGACTGGAACTCCACTCAGGTTGTCAATAATGTTGCATCAATCTGTCCCGGAAAAACTGTTGTGGTTACCCATACCGGCGGTGTCAACTCTATGCCGTGGGCAGACAACGAAAATGTAACTGCCATTCTCGCCGCGCATTATCCTGGTCAAGAGTCTGGTGATTCGATCGTGGATGTGCTGTGGGGTGATGTCAACCCATCTGGAAAGCTTCCCTACACTATTGCCAAGGAAACCTCTGATTATAACACTCCTATTCTCAATCTGACTGACGCAAGCGCCACTGACTCCGATGCATGGCAAGTCAATTTCACAGAGGGGTTGATGATTGACTACCGGCATTTCGATGCCCAGGAGATCACACCGTTGTACGAATTCGGTTATGGTCTAAGTTACACTTCTTTCAATCTCTCGAAGAAACTTTCCGTGCGGTATCATAAGCATGCTAAGGGAGACGTGTCTGCGTTGTCCCTTTCTTCCAACAAAACGACACCCATGGGCGGCAACTCCGATCTTTGGAACGAAATGATTGAAGTTGCTACAAGCGTGGTTAACACTGGTGATGTGTCTGGAGCAACTGTTGTTCAACTCTATCTTTCTTATCCAATGGGCTCGATGCCATCGGGAACTCCAGTCAAGGTACTTCGCGGTTTCGAAAAGGTGACTCTACGCCCTGGAGCTCACCAGAACATTCGCTTCTCCCTTCGACGTCGGGATCTCAGTTTCTGGGATACCCAAGCTCAGCAATGGAGGATTCCTCAAGGTCGCTTCCACATCAGTGTTGGCTTTAGCTCCCGCGATCTGCCTTCCTCCATCTCTGCGCAGATACTTTAGAGCTGATGCGCCGTTCTTCTGTGACCTCACTTTTAATAAACTTAGATCATTGAACCTGTCACTCTTTATTTTGTTCTTGTAGTTTCCTTTGGGTTTTCCTGACATACTTCAGGATCACGGAGATTTTGACCTTCGCCGTATATTTTCATTTCTAGTTTTTGCCACCTTTCCCAGGATCTAGTTCATTGTCATAGAACCGGATTTCTCGGCTTATAAAATTCAATACTTCTTTCTATCCCGAATCGTATTCGCATACCACGTAATTATCTAAGAATATCATAGCAGTAAACAAGCGTTCTTATTTCAGGGTCACTATTACAACTAGAAAATCCATGTCTTATTACCGAAAATTAGTCTATTGATATCAAGTGGAAAGTTTGGGGCAATACAATCGATGTAACAGACCTAGAGGAAGCACCTAGTCCCTCTTCGCTTCAGCAACTAACCAGAAGTATGTTACCAGCTTTGAAACGGCGTAATTTTCACGATTTCAGCAATACCCAGGAGCGCGCCAATCATAGGCCATTTGGTACGCGTATTCGGGTAAGGCTGTCCAATTAAAACCTTCCCGTTCCTCGTATATGCAGCCTGAAATCTTTGCTGGTATATAATTGATACCGTCACAGATCACCAGAATGGCATAGTGAAACAATATTTTGGTGAATTATCGACACAGCCCCTGGTCTAGTAGTGAGTCTGCTCAAAGAACGGTTCACGCTTCTACTCCACTCGATGGCTGCCTGTTGGATCGACTTCTGGCTGCGGATACGTGGTGAACTAAATATACAGCTACTTATATATATTCCTCATCCACAGACAGTTTTACCTAAACTCAATATTTGACAGTTCTCTCTTTACGCTCTCCGCTAAGATTCGATCTTTACCGTCACACTCTTTTCTTTCCATTTACTTGGTTCTGTCCTTCTCCTTTCCCTCCTGCGAAACAATCAAGTGTTCTATTATTTTTGTGCATTGTTAAAGCTAGCCTTTGACGCTACGGTGAACATCTTTCGACACAATGGGGTCTTCAGGTTACTACCCTTATGAGCCGAGTAAGGCAGGTGCTACAATTGCGATGTTGTTGTTCGGAGGAAGTTTAGCTGTTCATCTTTGGCAAATGATAAAGACAAGAACATGGTTTTTTACCGCTTTTCTTATCGGTGCTTTCAGTGAGTATTTCCCCTGCACAAATAATGTTTCTCCAAATAGAAAGTTGCTAATATACGACACTAGTGATGACGCTGGGCTACATCTTCCGTTTACTCTCCGCACGAAACCCGGATAGCCTTGTCTCCTATATCTGCCAGTCAATGTTCATTATCCTCCCACCATCTCTTTACGCTGCGACAATCTACATGACTTACGGTCGAATCGTCAACTTTGTCGGTCAACCTCATCTATCCATCGTGGCACCCCGCAAAGTGACAAAGATTTTCGTTTCGGGAGACACTGCTGCCTTCCTCCTGCAGCTAGCTGGTGGTGGTATGCAGACTATCAATAGTATGCGCAACATTGGACAAAAGGTCCTAGTTGTTGGACTGATCGTCCAACTGATATTCTTCGGGTTCTTCCTCTACGTCTCTGTTGCCTTCCAGCGTCGGTTGCGCAATGCTAATCTCAATATGATCGGAGGCCCATGGCGTCGTCTTCTACACATCCTGTTTCTTGTATCAGCATTGGTCATCGGGCGATGTGTATTTCGGATCATCGAGTACGTCGGCGGAACAGATGGATATGTGTACTCGCATGAATTTTACATGTACATTTTCGACATGGTTCCTATGTTCTTTGTACAGGCAATCTTCCACTTTGTCCATCCGGGCAGAATCCTTGTGGGCAAGGGCCCTGTCGTTGATAATTATGTGAACCTCCAAGATGTGTGATTGGAAAGTATGCCTGTGGAGAGCGAAGTGACCAACATTTACATAGATGACCCGTTTCTGGTCGAAAGTTACGAACCCACAGCCACCAGACAATGATGTTTTCCGTTAAATAGAGATACTTATTAATAGCTATTATGGATACGAATATTAAGGTCGAAACGGGCACAGAGACCCCGCTAAGCATTTTTGAATGAGAAGGGGTTTGCAAGCTGGCCGAGTCAGCATTTAAGCTTCATACATGGGCAAAAATGTGAGTGGCCAACGGCGGATTTTTAACCCTTGCCTGTACCAGAAGCCTCAAGGGGTCATACTCACCCCTTTTATATGGTCGAAATAAACTCATTGCGTTTCCTGGATGCTGATGTCCAAAACATAAAGCTTTCCGGTTTGATTTTAGCTGGAAAGGACAAGAGTATGATTCAAGCAAGAAAGGGGCACAAGAAATCAAGGAATGGCTGCATCGAGTGCAGACGTCGCCACGTCAAGGTATTGTATTCTATCATAAACAAAACATCATCGGGCAACAGGACAGCCTGTCCAGGTGGACAAACTGTTCCAGGCTGACTTGTGCAAAAGTGCGATGAGACACACCCAAAATGCGTCAATTGCGTTGTTTCAAAGCGTCACTGTTTATATGAAGATATGGTGTCAAAAGCGACTGGTTTAGTGTTGCCTTCCAGACCGAAGTCAAAGCCCACCGCCAAAAACAATAAAGTATATGTGAATTCTTCGCATGCTGCTGATCCCGGTGTCACAAATGACAGTCCCCCGGTTAATAGACTGCATCTAGAATTTTTCCATCACTTTGTTACCGACATCTTGACATTTCTTGGCTTCGACAGGTTCTCACCTGCGGGCTCTGCTATCGACATGACGAAATACATCTTGTCTGCGCCATTTCTTATGAACCAGATTCTTGCGTTCGCTGCATTACATCTCAGCATCGTTCACCCGACGAGATGGGAGTTCTACCAATATCATTCGTCCCAGCTTCAAACGCACGCTCTTTCTGAATTTAATGGCGTCAAACTGGACGTATCCGCCGAAACTTGCGTCCCCATGTTTCTTTCTTCTTCATGTCTTGCAATGCATGTTCTCACCGAGAAGCTGTTGTCTCGTCCGGATAGCTTCGAAACGTTTCTCGATCACTTCATTCAGTCATTGAGGATGCATCGTGGCGTCCGTGCAGTTACCAGTCAATCGTGGCATCTGCTTTTGCAGTCACCGCTTAAATCTCTGCTTGAAAATGAAGGAATGATGTTAGATCAAAGTACCTCCGGCAATGAGTGTCTCGAGCTCCTAGCTCATGTGGATACTATGTTTGACCCAGCGATCGGCTCTATCTACCGACAGACGGTCGAGGACTTACAAGAAGCTTATCATGCGAGTCGCTCCCCTTTATCAAACTTCTCCAGAATTGGCCCAATCATTTCCTGGCCAGTCATTATTTCTCCAGATTACATAGATCTGCTTTCGGGGCGTCGACCAGAAGCGCTTGCTATTCTGTCCCACTTCGGAGCCCTTCTACACATGCACAATGAGATGTGGACTTTTGGTAACAGTGGTCTTTATCTCATTTCTTCTATCAATCATTACCTTGGGCCAGAGTGGGAGAGTTGGCTGCGCTGGCCGAATACGTTTATTCAAGATGAGTGATGGAAACACCCGAGCCCCGCGTATCTATTCTCCCAAACCAATTTCCACCATGTATTCTTTAATTTTACGCATTAATTGTGTATTGCAACTGATTGTGGCAATATATCAACTGATATGAGGCTTGGTTGAGGTAGTATGCAGAAACTGAACCGCAACTCATCTTAGAGACTGTATCTATGTTCTTTATTTCAGACTTAAATGTAAGTTTGAAAAAGCGGTTATGTTGAAATATATAATGAGAGCGACGACACATGGATGTGCAAAGGCAGTATTCATGTAGGTTGTAACCTGAGTAAGTCGGCTCAGTGGCAGATATTGCCCCAACAGAAATCAAAAATGCCTTTACTACCACCCGTACGTAATTTTTGTAAGAATGCAAGGTATAAATATTGAAAGAGGGTGTGGCTTTCGGTCAACCGAGAAGACGAAGCCAAAAAAAAAGAAAGGGGCTTTAAATTGTCATAACCAAGTCAAAGGAGCAATGGAACTTCGTTTAATATTAGGATCCATCAATCCTAACGTAGCAGTCATTGATACTGCGTAATGTGGGGCACTTGGTATCTCCGGGGTTACCCAGATATGGATACTGAAATAGTATTTGGGAATGTAACTTTCCGCTCAAGCCGTTAATAAACCGAACTATTCCTCTGATTCACCAAAGATGAAGAAAATAGACATAAATATTCTATGTGGCATTAAGATTCTCTTTGCCTGGGAACTGCAATAGTATGTAACTGATCCTAAACAACGTTGTGGGTCTCGGCAATACTAGCTGTTAATCTGCCGAGGATGCTGGTCAGCTAATTAGAAACCACGAGTTCCGCGTATTCGCGACATTGCGATTCGATAGCTATTACCGAGATTAGAAAGGTTCGCCAGGTTGAAACATTTTCAATAGAAACAGCTGCCAAGAGTTAATCAGGAGCTGATGTATTTTTTGAAAACTTAAATACACAAAAAGCAAATCATGATCGACGCGCATCAAGCTGCGCAACGAGGTGATCCTATCTCATGGATTACGACAAATTGAGGCTAGTAATGGTTGAAGTAAGTACAGAAACATGTTTTAACACGTCAAGGCAGATTTGCCGCGACCATCTGATTTTCATCTGCCTCGGTGGTCTCTTCCAGGATCGACCCCTCGACCAGCTTGACTTTTCGCCCCTCCCACAGGTGATTATCCCTGCCAGGAGAGAGCTCAAACAGCCCAGGCCAATGAAAAAGCCGACTCCGAAGCTCGGACGAGTATGTCGGCTGTATACCCACATGAACGTCGCCATACCAATTTGGAAAAGGCTGTTCAAGAGCATGTTGATGACAAGGAAGTCCATTTTCCGCGTCTTGGTTGCCGGTGCACTTTTGCCTGCCAGGGTCTTGCGAAGCGGGATTTCGTCGCAGCTTCTCTTAAAATCACAATCCCACATTCTAAACCAACTTGCATTTCGCTTTGCAAGATGCCTTATCGAACTCTGTGATCTTTCGCCTGATCCAATGCGCCACATCAATAACCAATATGTGTCACGGATCCGCCAGGGCGCCAGCCCCCAAGAAGTTAAACAGAACAACCCATTGAGAATTTGTGAGTCAATTTCAATCCAAGTTTCTTTTCGCTCCTTTCTGATCTGACCGACATTTAGCAAGAGGAAAATTAGCATGGCACCCCAAGCAATCACGTTGAGACCGTAGACAGTGATGAAAAGCCCTGCATGTGGACAGATAAATCGCCAGGTGGCAACACAACCTTTCTTGAACGCTTTGCTCCAAGACTGTCTTTCGTGATCACCTTTGGAACTCCCAGAATGATCATACCGAGCACCAGAAGGCAAACTCATGTGATTCACCAGCTACCTTCTTATTCCCCGAGAGGTATGGTTAACTCGCAGTTGCAATTGCTCTTGGGGCTTTGCCGGCACCACTCGCAATTTGGATGCTCACTCGCTGTATGCTTCAACCATGCATATCGAAGTCTACCGCGTCGGGTGATCTCAGGTCCGTGGTGTTTGGAGCACGCGATAGCAGTGCCGGTCGCTTGCCACATACCGCCTGCTGGATTGTAATCGAGCAGTCTCGTGGCAGTCGAGATCGAGGCGGAGCGAATTGTCCGTCCCGTTGTCTGTAGAAACGGCGTTGTGCTGTCCATATTTTTTTATATCTCTTTAGCTAGTTGCTCATCAGGCCCGATCCTCATGTTGTGGGGCTTAAATCTTCAGCTCACGGTGTCGCAGTAGTTCAAGGTAAGTTTCAAAGCAAAAATGTTGACAAACTAATAAGGCGGCTTTTAAGAAAGGACTGCAATTATTGATAAATCTTGTAGATGGTCAGGGTCTGAGCGAAAGAATGAAAAGGAAACAGGGCCTTCATAAAGTTTATGTGGTCTGCAGCGGCACTCAGGGATTCGCTTGCATCACTTGTCGTGTTGATCGATGCTCCCAGGGTGAAAACGTGAGCGTATGCGGTGCGCCAAGCAGAAAGAACACTTCCACGCATATGTGTTGGGACGTGAGCAGGCCCGCGGCCGCCTTGCAATCCAAACAATAACATCGTTCCAGCTTCTGGATTCTCAGAAACCAATGCCTGCTGCAAATATTCCGTCAAGTCATTCCGAGCAATGTCCGATAACTCCCTTCGGCCCATCAGGCGGCTGGTCATCAGGCTGACAGCCCCAGCAGAGTTACTAGATAACGGTTCAGGCTTGCAAAAGACCAGTAACTCTTACTAGACGTCTGTTAGCGAGAGACGTTTAGATAGCTGCCGTTGCCCATGGATGTGACTCGGACTGCTAACTTATTAATGATATGATCCATACGATCAATCGTCATGTTTAAACCAACAAAACCAATCACCGCTGCAACACCGGGTGGTGCTTCCTTAAGACCCAAGGCCATTGACCTTGTCTTAGTGTATGCGGTGATGTTGCCATTCAAACCACCGTCCATAAGGTCTGGGATCGAAGAAACAACTTCCGACAGAGCATTCCATGAGGCAGTCTCGCTGGTGTTTGATGAGTCAGCCGCATAGAAAGAAAAGCCGCCCATGACCACATTTGCCGGAACTGGGTGTGTTTTTAGAATAAACTCCATCACCACTCCATATTGGCCTCCTCCGCCTCCACGGACAGCCCAAAAGAGACCCTTGTTCTCTACACTGTTCGCGACGAGGCACCTGCCATCGGTAGTAACCACTGTGACCTGGTAAACTTGATCCGATGCAAGACCGTGGTGGCTAGACAAAAATCCATGACCGCCATTCTGGATTAGCCCTCCGAGGCCAACAGTAGCATCTTCACCACCAACAACAGTTCTTCTCATACGGTGAACTGCAGTGTAAACAGAGCCCCAGTTGTTGCCGCTTCCACAGACAACAACATCGTCGGTTTCATTCCGACCTGGCCATTGCCAAGCATGTCGTCGTTCGATATGTTTGAAATTGCGTGTCCAAATAGAAAGCGCGAACGCTCCAGTTGACCTAGGCGAACATTAGCGACTCATGTAGAGATCCTAAATTACCCACTACAACATACCGGCCGTCCAGGTCATGCCCTGTTCCTTTCACGACAATCCGAATATTCCGTTCAGGCCCATTTCATTGCCTTAGAAACACATGTTCGACTGTCGTAGCGTTCACAATGTACTGCGGTAGCCCACCAATACTGCAGCCTTTTCCCCCGACGTACCCAGTGGCACCCTTTGGAACACAGGAGTTATTCGTGTAGATTGGGAAGTCGATGCTCTCGGGCCAGGCAGCATGAAGTGCTGCATAAGACCATTTATCCTGCACGCTGGTACACTTCTCGGGTGAATCGAATGGATTACCTGGGTAGCAAGATGATGCAACTGGGGCAGTTTGATCAGAACTCCCTCGATGGAAGGGTTCAATGCAGCCCATTCATTCGCTGAGGGCCATGCTGAATCTGCAGGCAAAACTTTACAGTTCAGGCTTGCGAATGAGGCAGTCACGAGTGCTGAAAGCAAACATATAATTTTCGGTAAAATCATTGTCGCGCTGTTGTGGCCGACATTTAAAGCATTGAGGACAGTCCGTCCTTTATACACCGCGATAACCGGGATAAGGGTGACATGCGAACACGATTGAGGATGCTGCAAATGGCAAGTGATCATCGAAAACATCACTCCCCTGGATCATGTACGAATACGTATTAGTCAGGGGCTACCCAGGTGTACCGTCACAACCGTTCGAATGGATGGCCTTCCAAAAAGAAAAAAAAAAAAGGCCCCTTCATGTCAAAACAGCTCGGAAAGAGAGAAACTACGGCGTTTGTTCAGCCCGTCTACCTGCGATCGTAGCGCTAGAATCTCCTCCTGTAGCTCCTCATCCAGAGTATGGAGCTCGTTCTGGCTATCTTTCACATTTTGAGAATTCTACATATAATCTGAAACTCCGAAGATGCGAGATAACAATCTCTTTGGCCTCCTATGGCAAGATATCCGGGTATGACCCTTCGAGATCAGCGAATAAAGACTAGATGCTCTGCAACATAAGGTAGGTAGTCAACTGAGACCAGGCTGTATGACGTGGCATATAGACAAAGGGCAAATTTAGAAGGACGCCCAGACTTTTATATCTGGACCCCAGTCATTCTGAGCTAGGTCTAATTAGGGCTGCCAAGGTATTCCTCTTACATCTGGGTTGAAAACCTCGAAAGGACTACGCCTTATGTATTGGTGTCCTTTAAGTTAGTATCTCTTCTTCACCTCTCTCTTCGCCTCTCTTTTGCCCTCTTTTAAACACATTAGTTTAGAGATATTATAGCCGTCGAAAGATAAGCAGAAGGTATGAAAAGCGGCTCAGCACATTGTAAGAAGATTACCTTGGCAGGCCTGATTAGACTTAGCTGAAAATGGCTGGGGTCTAAATATCAAGTCTGGGTGTTCTTTTAAAGTTGTCCTTTAATATCATGTCAAAATAAATCTTGATCAAACATGTTGTTCATGCACAATCTATGGCTTTGAATGGTTACATGCACACCCATAAGGGCTTTCAAAGAACCAAGGAGGATGAGTAGCTAATAAAAGATAAAGAAAGAAAGAGAGAAAGAGGCAAAGAGACAGTAGAGAGATATCTAGGCACTGACAAACTAATACACATCACTCACATATCTACTACTTTTCACACTGCACAGCCACAACTCCGCCTCTTCATCAGTCTTTCCCTTCTGCTCCATATAAATCTTCTTACAAACATCTGCTACACCTTTCCCCAGCCGTGCCGCACTACCACACAAGAATATTTTACCCCCAGAGCGGAAGAGGCGCGCAACTTCTTCCCGATTTTCCCAAATGACATCTTGGACATATCGTGGAGCGGAACATCGAGCGGTCTGCTAAAGGCCGACTTGACCGTGACGATCTCCATGTCCTCCCAGGACCGCAACTCGTCGTGGTAGAGGAAGTCATTGTTTGGGTCGCGGCATCCATAAAAGAGAATTGCCGGGGCAAGCTTCTTCACGCCAGTCTCGGCGATACTGGCACGTTCCTGCAGGAAAGCGCGCATTGGAGCTATTCCAGTTCCTGCAGCCATCAGGATGGGAACATCCGGACTTGTAGGAAGCCGGAAATTGATGTTGGTGGGGTGCACGTAGCAGTCAATGTAATCGCCGGCGCTGCGCGAAGCCATGTAGGTGGATGCGACGCCATAAAACATGCCGTGGCCAGAGATGGACGGCGATTCGTGTACATCAAAAGTTATAGAGGCGACGTTGGAACCGGAGAAGCCGTTGCGAGGATGAAGGGGGGACGAGGAGATGGAGTATTGGCGAGGAGTGAGTGGTTGAAGCATATCAATATAGGTACCAAAATCAAGGTCTGTAGGATGGTCTTCAAGCACATCGATAATACTGTAGCGCTTCTGAAGTAGATCGTTGTATGCATGCTCGACTGTTAAACTTTGAAGCTGCACTTTTGAGTCTCCATTGGCGCTCGCTGCGAGAATCACCAGCTGGCGCTTTGTGATTGGAGTATTCAACTCGACCGTACTCTCAAGAAATTGCATGACCGGCATCGGCTCCGTAGGCATAAACTTCTTCTTGGGCCCTTGGACGTGCATGATGTCGTCTTCGCAGATGCCAAAGTATTTGAGTACCCGACGAACACCTGACTGTGGATTTCTCGGCTGCACCACGAGATAATCTCCAGCTTGGTAAGACTGTCCTTCTAGGAGGCATATGTCCATATGTCTCTTAGCAAGTCCAACATCAGCCCCTGCAATTCGTAGTTGTTGACGACCCGACAAACTGCCAATTCTTGACCGCCACTTGTTTGAGATCGTTTGCGGGGGACGATTGAGACGGAAATGAGTGGCCGTTCATCAAGAGCCCTGTCATCGGATGATGCCAGCTTCTGCAGGAGAGTTTCAGACCATTCTTCCCAAGGTCCAAGGATATTGGTTTTGACATCAGCAAATCCTGCCTCCAGTATGCACAAAGCCCCAAGTTGAGCCATTCTCTCATCCACAAGCTTGGGGATCCGTTGGTAAGTTCTAGCCCAGTCTGAGTTCCCTACTCCGAAAACTGTATACTTGACTCCATCCAACTTGTTTTCTTGCTGAATGAGTTCTAGCCAAGCAACGAACTTCTTTGAATTGTCTGGCGGCTGACCCTCATACGACGCAGTCACAATGATGACTGGCTGATCCGTGGGTAGGTTCTCAGTCGCTGCATCCATGTGCATAATGGTGGGTAGATAGCCAAGTTCTGACGCTTGCCGCTCAAATTCCAAAGCGAATCCCTCACATGTTCCGGTATTACCACCAAATACAATGGTGATCGCAGATCGTGAGTTCTTAGCTGCAATGGACTTTGCGCCTGCTTTCTCCATCCGTTCCTCAATGTCTCCTGCATTGCTCCCACCAGGGACTCCCGTAAGGAGTCCTTTTCCATGGCGGCGCCGAACTTTCGTTTTGAAGGTTTTCGGCTTGATTGTGAGTGTCGACACAACCGCTAGTTCGTAAGAAGGATCGGCGAACTCAAGCTGGAATTTTTGAAAGACCAAGGCAGTGTTGATGAGCATCTCCTGCTCAGCAAAGCCCCGACCAATGCAGGCTCGCATGCCGTTACCGAAGGGCTTCTACGAGTTAGGAGGTAGAGATGCGAATGCGCCGTTGAGCATACGCTCGAGCCGGAACACATTTGCATCCTCGCCCCAGACGGCAGGGTCTGTATGCAATCCGCGCATGTTGCACTGAACCCATGTGTTGGACGAAACTTTGTACCGTCCGCCTAGCGATGTGTCTTGCTTTGGCTTGACCACGAGCGTGGGGATTGGGCTGGAAAGACGCAAAGTTTCCTTGATGCATGCATCGAGATAGGTCAAACTGGGCAGGTGTTCAAGCGTTAGGACCGAGTCCCCCACGACTCTGTCGACTTCTTGCTGTGCTTTGATAAATGTCTCAGGATTCCTGAGTAGGTTATAATAGAGGAAGCACAGTGTACCACTGGTTGTCTCGTGGCCGGCAACCTACGCATGTTAGCCACACCTGCCTCAAAAGCAATATATCTAGTAGCATTTTCCGACTCACAAGGAACGTCACCAGGTTAAACCGAATGTTTTCATCCGAGAGCTTTTCGCCAGTTTCTCGGTCAGCTGTCGACAGCATCGTGTTTAGTAGATCTTTGTTGTCGGGCTGCGGGTGCGCTTCCCGATCCCTAACGATTTCATCCGCTACAGCATGCATCTTGGAGATGTCTTCTTGGCGCTCATTCTCGCTCCAAGTTAACACTTGGTTGACCAACCCAGGCCTGAAAGCCCGTTTTCCAGAGGCTAGCAAAACTCGGGCCATCTGTCCTGCGAATGGATGCACCTGCTCACCATAGAACTCGTTGAATCTGAAACTGAAAGCACATAGACCGATGGTATCGAACGCCAGCCTGGTCAGATCGTCGGCCATGTCAATCTCATTCTGGGCACCAAGTCTGTCCCACTTAAGGACCATTTCTGAGGAGATATCAAGCATATCGTCGAACATTTTTCGGACTCCGAGAAGCCCGAAAGCCGGAACCAATAGACGATGGGCTTTCCCCCAGTTTGTCTCGGTAGGATACTACTCAGTATCATAGTATATTAGTAGGACAAGTTTACTGTCCAGGAGCGATAACTCATGAGCTTACGGCAGTGAACAGTCTAGTCTATCTCCAATCAAAGGTCGAAGCTCGGTAAGGGGCCCGTTCGGTAGTTTCTCGAATCGATCCTGGTCGTAAATCTCATTCACGTATTGCTGCGGGGAGACTACCACCATATCGTCCCCAAGCTTCAATTTGAAAATTGGTCCGTATTGATCGGCCATTTTCCAAATCGACTGGAAAGGAAAGCTTGCATCCATTTCCGGTATATGCCCAAAGAGCCCAAAGAAACGTTGACCAGGCAAGGATATATCTTCTAGCTTAGAAGGATCTAGAGTAACATTACTGCTAGAACGAGACATGTGAAAGAAATTGGATACAAACCGGGGAAGGAGAGGAGATGTGAACTTGATATCTTCCTTTCCCGGACACCGTTGGAACAGCCTCTTATATGTCTATTTTCTTACACATTTTGTTTCTCTTTTAATAAGCGGCGTTTTCAATGCATGGTAGCGCCGTTGCAGATCCACTACGAAGTGGCTTGGATTCATGTAGCGCTTGGCTTGGGCACGGCCAAGCCTCGGCCTTAGAACTTGAGAGTGAATGGATTTAAGACGGAGATTGAATCCTCCCGTCCCGAGTGTATCCAAGTGGAGCCGTTGGGATTGCCAAATACTAATTACGGAAATATGCAACGTGGATTAACTGATATCTCATGGGTGTTATAACTATCGATTCTTTGTTGGGCAGTCCGACTAAGCGGAAGGAAGTTGGCTGCCGAAGTTCCAAGGTCATCTTCCTGATCTGCGCCCACAACCTTACAGCCATTGACAGATCAATTAGTGAAGACGCTCGGTGACCATCTATAGATGGGGTCTAGGCCTTGAAACTTCCCCGTGAGAATAAAATTTGGCGGCTGATACCTGGAATATCGTGAGTATACTAAGGCACACTACGGTCGGATAAGTCGGCCAGAGTGATATGATGCATTGAGATAAACTCTCTGGGGGCGACTGGACGAGCCACAACTTGTCTGGCGAGAGAGAGCATCTGATTCCAGACCTCGCTCGGCCTTGCGTGACAGTATCGAGTCATTGAGATCTGAGGCGTTTACCCGGAGACCCTCGACCCAAATTGGGTTATGCGGAAGTCTAGACGCACTTACGGCCAGTGTGGACATCACCAATACTAGCCCCGTGGATGGAACGGAGGTTGTGCAACTCTACATTGTCGACACCATTGCCAGTGTCGATGTGCCTAATCGCAAGCTTAAGGCGTTCAAGAAACTTTGCATCAAAGCTGGTGAGACTGCTACCAGCGCTCCGCACATTTGCCAAACTCCACCATAAAAATATGTACACTTCCTATTCTGGTTGCAAAGACAAATACACAGGTCGGGGGCATTGAATAGATCATCTTGACCATTAAGCTTTAAGTCACACAATGATAAAATAGCTATATACCTGCTATCTTGCGCCAACGTGTCAGACTCGCTGCCAACAACTAGAAATCCTCCCTAACTTGCAGAACCCAATTTTACACGGGTTATATATCCTTACTCCTTATAATAGAAGCAGATAGTTGATAAGATTTTATTCTCGTGCCCCCCTAGATTTCGAGAGTTTCGGAGCCCAATTGCCGGTATGGTGGTTAGAATTAGATTATGATTAATTAAGGTGCTCCGAGTTGGGGCGCACTCGGCGATATGTGGCCGGGTATTGATGGATTTCCGTCACGATGTCCGAAGCAAACGGAACCCGAAACACCGAAACACCGAAACACCGAGATTTGTATACAATATCCATTGATAGGCACCGCATTCTCTTGCATATAACATCGAAAAGTGGTTTATCTGTCTGCCCTTTATACTTAATCACTGTGGTTTGCAAATCTTCAACATACAACTAAGTTGGCTTTCCTGAATTCACATACGGCAACATCAAATCATCAATGGCAATGGCCAGAGGAATGAGGAACATCGAAAAGGTAATTGGATTGGTTGGGAAATGCCTGCAAAGAGCCGTGATTGACATACATAATATGATCTCTAGGTGATTATCATCGGCGGTGGTCCCGCTGGCGTGGCCGCAGCGTTGCATATACAAGAGAAGAACAAAATCTCATGCCAAATCTACGAGGTTCGCAGCGAGCCAACCACGCTCGGGGGAGCCTTAGGCATCCCGTCGAACGGCCTACGACTTCTCCACCGCATGGGGCTCTACGACGCCATGATGGCGAAAGGGTCAGAGACATCTAAGCTCAACTTGCATTCTCTCAGTGGCAACGAAATGGGCCAGATGGACATGACGTCCTGGAGCAAGCAGCAAACTGGGTTTGGCTACTTGAGGATTTGTAGAACAGACTTGATGGATGTGTTCCTCGAAACTGCTAGCAAAGCTGGCGTACCTATCCATTTCAACAAGCGTCTCACCAGAATTGAAGAAAAGAATGATAAAGTCACCGCCTTTTTCTCGGATGGCACCAGCGATACAGCAGACTTCCTCCTTGGCTGCGATGGCATTCACTCTGCCGTACGCAAGTTACACGTGGATCCAGACTGCACACCACAGTATTCGGGAATTTCGAACGTCTTCTCTCTGATTCCCACATCAGAACTTCCGCCCGCTGCTTCATCGCTGGACGCTCTCAACGCGACACTGACCACGGATGGGATGCTTGTCGTGAGCCCTGCGACAGCTGCTCGCGATATGGTTTATTGGTTCTTTTCGCGTGAGATCACCATACCCACAACGGGAGACACTCGCGACGGATGGGAGGAGAGGGGTAAGAGGGAGGTCGACAACCTAAAGACCACCTTGATCAACCTGTTGGGAGACGCTAATGCCCCGTGGGTGAATATGCTAAGAGATGTGGTGCGGAAGACGGATGTGGTGAAGTTCTACCCGATTTGTAAGATCCCTCCTGGCAGACCATGGTCCAAAGGGCGATGTCTCATTATCGGTGATGCCGCACATGCCATGCCCCCTCACGCCAGCCAAGGCGTGTCTATGGCATTGGAAGACGTCTTCTTGTTTTCGAATCTCATGACCCATCATTCTCGAAACCTGGGTACCCACAATTCTCAAAGCCTGGGTGACCTTTTACAATCGTATGAAAATAAACGCAAGGCTAGGACTGACCAGATGCTCAAAAATGCAGAACGGAACGGTGATGTCCGCAAAAAGAAAACGCCATTGCGTCTCTGGGCGAACGAACTTGCAATTTCATGGGGGCTGCGGATCTATGGAATGGTCGGTCTGGATAAAATGGGGATAGGACAGGGGCCCCTGGCCTATGATGTCGAAGAGGAGCAATTTTGATGACTGCAAAGGTGATTGGCTCCTACATGGGCGGGCTCGCCAATGCGGTAGTAGATGGCTTTATAGAGGGGTTTGGACTGTACACTTACTTATTTAAATACGTATTTTTAGACTACAAGGCAGAATGCATTACACATTGGAACTTACCTTGTCGGCCAGCTCTCAGTAATCGTTTATGTTGGGATCATTTATACAAACAAGACACTGTTTCACACCATCTGTCAGACTGGGATACCATTGCTGGCGTGTCTCCAGGGCTGGTCGGGGTCTTAGCCAATACCTAGGTAGACGCTCCTGACCTCAGGGCCAGCAGCGAAGCTTTGTGGTCCCTAGCGGATTTCAGGGCCTAATATACCCCGCTGCAGCACACAATCGCACATTCCGATCGTTGCTATGTTTCCAAGGTTGGCCTAGCGCCGGGCAGTAAAATTGTCTTATGTAATCACTTAGGAGCTGCGACCTAGTTAGGTAAGTTAGCGTGAGGATTACATTGCATATCTGCAGGGCTGCCATACAATCAGATTGCAGCATATTGTTTCCTCAACGTGGAAAGCCGGGAAGTGCTATGGAGCACTCAAAAATTTTAAAGACTTGCAACGAATGTAAAGCCCGCAAGGTCAAATGTGAAAGTAGGCATCATCCCCCTTCCAAAGGTTGGTCTTCCCGCTTAGCAAGCATGCATATTGACAATGTCCCAGTAGTGGCAGGCACACATGGTTCAACCTGCAACAATTGCAAAGTGAGACCCATAGCTATAATGACCATTGAAGAGATCGTGCTCAGATAATGCCCAGAGACGTCATGTCCCCTGTCATTTTGGGCCAAGAAAGAAGAGGAACAAACCAGCGGGGGCACATGTCTCTGACGGTCGATCAAATGCTGTTGGTGCATCGGATAGTCAGTCCCCTTTTGATACTACTGTCAGCGTCGCTCCATGTCTCACTGTTTTAGTTGGAACCTCTTGTTCAGTCTCCCCGGCTGCCGAGACGTTTCCGATAGGGACCAGCGCTCAAGCCTTGACTTACGGTGTGGACACGAATTCTGCATCAATTACGTCAGGAAATTTGTATGTAGATTATATCCTTGAAAATGGAGCAGATCCTGGAAGGCGCCGAAACGAAAATTCAATATTAAAGGTTACTACCCCTCACTCCTCTGAGCATCAAAATATTAACATTCCAGCGCCCAGGCCCATGATAAGTACGGTAAGCCATCGCTTCAAAACCTAACTTGGATATATGAGAGGGTTAATAAATCGCAGTTGGGAGTTCAAACATAGCTTTCTTCTCCGATCAGAGGATTGCGTCCATTTCTGAGCGCCTGGGCCATGCAAAGTTCCAGGACATCTTTTCAAGGCTCAGTGATTCAGTGGACGGGCGAATGGATTGGGATCTACGTTCTAAAAGCAGATCAACGGGTTCCAAAGCTCCTTCGGCATATCTTCACATTGAGGCACAATCGGTGAACCTATATATTGCCAGTGCGTCTCTGTCTGGTATTACTCTATATTTTACGCTCACAGTTGTCGACCAGGGTATTTCGAACAAGTTCATCCAATATATCCCTTTCTTCAGCGGCACGAGTTCGAGCGGAAGGCTCTCGACAACCGATGTTCTCAATTCTGCAAAGAATGTGCTCCTTTTTCAGCCTTATACCACACGGTGCTAGCTCTTGGCTGCCAACGTCTAGGTGGTGAGACTTTCCGGCTAGGCTGTTCCCCATCTTGGAAGCTATTCCAAGTCGCATTGGGGCTCTTTGCTGAGATGATAACCACAAAAGAGACTTTGACGCATGTTCAGGTAGGCTGTCGTCCCCAGCTTCACGTCATTGTTACTAAATAAATAAAATTAGGCTATGATCGCCATGGTTATTAAACCCACCCAATCCAAGTTCTGGAAGCCAAGCTAACCCGGAGCAGGCTGTATTTGCTCGCAACTCGTCTGCTATTCAGATCGAGAGGCTATTGACCACAGAAGCCGCCAGGATTGCGCAGTCGATCGGCATTAACCGGGCTATGTATGCGGATGAAGAAATGGAGCTATGCCAAAGGGCTTTCTGGATGATTTATATATTAGAAAAGACGCAGACTTTTGCTTGTGGCAGGGACTCGGTAAGTGTTTCCCCGTTCAATAACAGAGAATTACTTAAATAACAAGAGCAGATCTTGATCGACAGCAATATCGGCACCCCAGTTCCCCGAATCCCAGACGCATTGTTTGGCGGTTTTAACTACTTCCATACATTGTGTCGCTTCAGCCGAGTGCTGTCCAAAGCAAAAGATACGCTTTTCTCGATAAGCGCAACCTTAGTTCCTTCCAGCAAGATATTAACCAACATTGATGCTCTTACTGGCGAGCTTGAGTGCTGGAAGAAGTCCATCTGCGAGGACTTTCAGCCTGGGAACGATTTCCAACAATCTGGCAGGCTAGACAGCCTATCGATTGCACTGAAACTTATGTTGAGTTATCAATACCACGGTGCTACGATTGCTCTAGCTCGACTCAAAGTCAATGTGGCGAGTTCAGAGGCAGATCCAAGCAAACTTCAGGCTGAACAAGTACTTTTACGTGCCTCCCGCTCCATCATTGAGCTTACCAGATACATCGATGTTGAAACATACACGCCAATATGGTTAGTACATTGTTGTCATCATCGCGAGTATCCAATGGCTGCTTACCATTGAACAAGGACTCTGCTTTCGGTCCCATTGTCGGCTATTTTTATACTTTTTGACTTTGTGATACGCAATCCGTGTCACTCAGAGACCAAAAGCAACATTGCCCTCTTAGGCATTGCGGCCGGATATTTTTGTCGCCTAGAATTTTCTTCGGGTGGGATATTGCAAACGTCACTTCTGTCTGATCTTGCCCAGATTGCTCGGGATTACATCTCAGACATGAAAACTAGCGCTACAGCAGAGCCTATGGAATTTTTAGGTACTCCATATTCCTATCACCACTCACAGCCAGAGGAAGAAGAACTAGAGATACGGCCAGCGCTGCCAGCTTCTGTAAGTCAAAATCCAATCGTATTAGAGTTAACAACAAATTTCTGATGGTGGTATGCGGACAGGGAGAGGAGCTTTTTGCAGCGGTGCAAGATCCACTACGGTATGGCACCACAAACGAAAGAGTTTGTACTTTTCGATCGATACTGATCTCTTCCTTATCGAAAGTAGATTTTCGGAAGGTGTCGACTTGACCAGCTTCTTTGCCGAACTCCCAGATTTTGTTGATCCTTCCATCTTTGATTTGCGGTAAATCCGCCAATTGTCGCATGACATCGTATTTCCAATTGTACTGCAACTGCTTCGTGGGCTCGATTAAATACAGCTGGATATAAGAATTGTATAGAGTGTTAAGCTAAATATATCAGACTACTCTTGCGCATGATACATTTAACAGGCTACCTACAACATAACTACATGTAGAGAGACCCACTACCTACGGCAGTGTATAACCGCCAGTGCGCCATATCGTATTTTTCTACATTAAAACTTGACTTCCACAGCGTCAATTTACTATTGCCCCCTTCGTACAAATTCTAGTAATTAAGATTGATCTTCAAGCGGATTTTGCCAAAGAAGGGCCTTGACATGTAGATCATACGTCATGTAGGCGATATGATGCAAGCTCTCTACTATCTATCTCCTTGGTAGGAATGATTCCAAGTACCAGTATGATGCTGGAGCAGCAATCAATCAAAACAGTCTTGTCAGATGAAATGTTTAAATTCATCTTCTTGAGAGAGCTGAGATCGTTGGGACCTTCGCTGACAAGGCCTTTGGGGATGCCGGGGATGTCAGTTGCCAATATGCAAAAGGGTTAGCATGCTTGTCAATTTTGTGGTTATTGCGATGGAAGAGGATATAAGGGCGCCCACTCTAGGATACTCCTAGTCGCCTAAGATACGTGAATTTCTTAATCCCCTGTCGCCCTTAGGTACCAGCACTATTTTTCCGCCTAGCTGAGTGTCGGGCACGTACAGTACGCTCATGTTTCATATTTCGTAAAGATGATCTGGTTCCGCCTGGACCGGGCCCACCCAACCTGGATAAATCTTATAGAGTACTTTACTACTCGAAGCTGGAGTAGACCTCATTAAAAACATTTAGAGGGCGGGCATCTCCCGCCCGACCCTCCGCCCTCATTGGCATAAAAGAAGTTGACCTTTCCTAATTTAGACGTATAAAACTGCTAAGTCATCTGAATAAATTACTGTTATTTAACACTGTTCTGGTTTGAATATTAGTTTTATAATCTATTTCTTTATTAGTATTAAGAAATTTTAAGAACTCAAGTTGTATTATAATTAACCATAGTAGGTAATAGTGATATTATAGATTTTTAATCTCTTTAAAAAAGTAGTGGTTGGTAATTTAAAAGTTGCTAACAGCGTTTTTGCTACCAGAGCCGAACGAGAGAATCAAAGATGCTACCCACCAAGTATTTAGGCCCCGGAAGCTTTCTATCTGTATGGCGTCGGCATTGAACTTATACGAAAGAATTGAATTTCGCTCTATTATGAAACATTGCAAAATTCAAGTTACGCAGGTAATTGTAGAAAATATGAGCATCTAGGTCATGTACTCTCAAGGTTGAAGCACAACACTGGAACTTGGTAGGCCACTGCCTTCACAGAATGCCTAAATTCCCACACAGACGTAGCTGTCAAACCTAAGTCCACTACAGTCTCTTTGACGCTGGGATTCCAGGAATTGAACTGCAATTCCATAAGTTAGCAAATGCTCAACTGATGGGGAAAACGGAATCGTGAGCACATACATTTTTCAGAGTGATATCATGGGCAGCGGCGATGTCATAGCATCCATCACCGTCCACAACCTTGTAATACTTCTTGCACGTATCAATAGTTCCCGGCAAAGTCTCAGATGGGCTAGTGGTAGTGCCATCACCGGTAGACGTGGGCTTTTGAGTAGTTGTAGAAGACGGAGCTGTGCCACCCTTTACCCCCACACAGACAAAGTATTCCGTTTTGAGAGATTTACAACCCTCCCCGATGGCGGGGTTCCAGTCATAGAACTGTCAAAGGGTTAGAATGACCTCCCAGGAAATTTCAAAATGTGCAAGGGTTACTGCTTACCTCATTAAGTGTAATATTATACTTCTTTGCTAGGTCAAAGCATCCCCATCTTCCACATAATGCCAGTCATCACAATTGGATGCGACGCCATCTTGGGTTGGTGAGGGATTGGCACTGCCGGTTGTAGTTGATGTCGACGAGCCAGTTGCTGTCCGCAAACCAGTCGCTGTCTGCGAGCCAGTTCCTGTAGTGTTCGTTGAGTTTGAACCACCAGAAACAGCAACGCAGACATAGTATTCAGTCTTGAGGGTGCGGCAGTCAGATCCGACGCCAGGGTTCCAGGAATAGAACTGAGGAGAGATCATATTCACAAATTATAGGGCGAGCCGGTTCGCAGTGAAATAGGCTGTTCAGGCAAATGTGGCGATAGCCAGTTCGAGCTGACCGCAGACACCTTCACTGACGCCTTGGGAGAAGGGCAGTGTTTCCAAGGCCACCGCTCCTTATGCTGCGACTCAATTGAACTTCTTGATCAGTGCTACTGGAGTGGCTGTGAAGGTCCTTTAATGCCATATCAACTCATCGGGGAACTTGAAACTGATGGGTGCAAGGATGGCTATGAAAATGTGGCCTCTCGGTATGATACAGATGAGGGGGGATGGTGCTCACGTGAATTCAACAGTGACTTGCATGATAGATTCAAGCGAGGCTTATGCTGTCCAAAGTCCAAGAAGTTCGACAACTGCAATTGGACGACCGAGGATGCCATAAGCAAGTTGGATGACGCTAACTGTCAGCCACGTCAATGCAAGAAGACTCAGACTAGCATCTCGGAGGCATATGAGCCTACGATCAATCCTTATTCTGCGAAGTACTGCATAGGCGACTGCACTGTTGGGGATCAATGCACTGCGAATCCAATTCTGCCCCAGTTTGATCCTGCCTTCCATCTCTGTTGTGACCCACCCTCCGAGTATAATGAGGATTGGCCTGTCCCACCCTCATTTCTTTGGGAAGATGCCTATGAGGATGACGGTGACGATGTTGCCTGGGCTTTTGCTGACAACCAGAGCAACAACGATGAGGAATCGAGTGATGATCCAATTGAAGAGGATCCTTCAGGTAAATCAACCCCCTCTTGGATGCGGGTATGAATTTACTAATCACCACGGGACAGATCATGCGTATGGCTTCCTAATGTTGGATGGCCCCTCGGAATCCATCGACAATGCCTTTGGCGATTCATACACTGTTGCCCGTCGCAGCAGTAAACTACCCAATCGAAGACGTTCGATGATCACTGCCAACACTACTGTCTTGGACTCAACTTTTGATCACGCAGAAGAGACTATATTCGTGTACTGCAACCACCCCAAGGGATCTCCTGAGTGTCAGAAGATCTTCCGCAAAGGTGCTGAAGATACGATAATCAAGCTGGCAGATCATATCGGAGAAGGTCCATTCGCCCGCGTTGTCTCCATGACACAGGCCCCACATACCTATGAGCTTCCTCATCACCATGTCCGAGCTCGTTCTGTGGAAAGCAACGAGAACGAAGTATACGAGCTCAAGATAGACTACAACTTACATCTCATCAAGCGGGACGATGGTCCGATCAAC
Source organism: Penicillium egyptiacum (assembly GCA_911456345.1). NCBI lineage: Eukaryota > Fungi > Ascomycota > Eurotiomycetes > Eurotiales > Aspergillaceae > Penicillium > Penicillium egyptiacum. The sequence goes on from CAJVRC010000895.1 coordinate 69,502, forward strand.
ATGCGCATTGATTACACTAATCTGCTTCCATATTGGGATGAAGTAACGGACTCTAAGCCATCATCGAAGAAGAGATCCGTCCACGAGAAACTTACCAAAGATGATTGGAAATCCCTTATCAAGGACATGAAAAAGAGAACTACCTCGAATAGTACCTCAGTCAAGCTTGGTTCCGGCAGCACTGACATGATGGAGACTTCGGAAACTGGGCTAGGCAAGCGTTGGTTTGGTACATTCATGGGCTGGCTGAAAAAGATGAACACCGTCGAAGCTGGAAACGATGGTGTCCTCAACATGGCCTTCCAGAAGAGCTTTCTTCTGTACCGAGCTGTTAAGGGGTGAGCTATCTTCAATCCAAATCATATTATTCGAATTCTTATAACTAACTACAACATACAGATGTGCCCGTCGAGCCTTCTATGCAGAGATGAGAATGTACCTCGATGCTGATGTTCAGATGGACGCAACATATGCTTACTATCTCTCTGGGACTATCGTTCCATTGAAGGTGGATGATACTTACGGCTATTTGGGTATTGAGCCAAGCGCATATCTTGGATTGCGTCTTGAAGGAAACGCCATAATGACCTACACCTCAGAGTGGAGAAAGCTCATTGACACACTTGCGTATCCTGGCTTGAGTATCAAGGGTATAGCAACTGTTGGGCCGAGTTTGGATATATATGGCCGGGTAAGTGCTATGCGGCAAAGCATTCGTATAATCGGTATACTGACTATGGGACGTTTTGAAGATTCGCGGTAGTGTGACTCTGAATGGACAGGCCAAGGCTGGCGCTCGAGTGCACTTTGGCCGTGCAGAACTCTACTTCCCACAGGATGAAGAGGGGACTAAAGGCGATACGGACTACGACAAGATCGAAGACATCAAGTCTCAGCAAGAGCGACCGAAGACTGGTCTGGAGCCACAATTCTACGCATCCGCTCAAGCATCCGCAAACCTTGCCATTGATGTCTCTCCCAATGCCCGGATTGGTATAGAGGTAGGACCGGCCATTTTGGGCAAGGGAAATCTGGTAGACGCCCAGATTATAGCCTTTATGAACAGCACCCTTGACTTCTCCGCTACTGTGACTGGATCAGTTGGAACAGACAGCGATCCTACCTACGCCTATAAATATGGTGCCTATCTCTACTACAATCTAGGCTATGGAGGATTTGCCAACATTCTCGGTGATACGTGGAATTGGCACTTCACGCCAGTCTACCTCTACAGTCTCCCAGGTAACAAATACACGATCTATGAAAATAGCAACGTCAAAGCAGACGCCACGCTCAACTCAAAGAGAAACGTCAAGATCCTGCCTGATTCTGATGAAAAGGGACTGTTCCATGATGATTATGATGATGCAGTTTGGGATGACAGTGGCCTTGAGCCATATGTTCCACCTGCTACCCATGTTCACCACCGCAGAAACCATATGCACCTCCATCACAAGGTACACAGCTCTCATGATGGGAAATCAAATGCTACATCATCCAGTCCCGATGTGGGCTCTGTTATCTTCAAAAGGGCAGACAGTGATGATGAGAAAGAGCCAGACACGGCGAGTAGCTCTTCGTTTACCGGCTCTCAGAAATTCGATTGTCCTGCGTCCGGGAACAAACAACCAACTCTTCCAGAATTTCGCTGTATGTACTAACACTCACCTTCCGTCCGAATTATGATTGACTCCCACAGATAACTGCCAAGCATTCTCTGCCAACCAGGTTGTTACCACAGACGGCTCGTCACAGACAATTAGAGGTATCTGCGACGGCATCTTCGGATGGTTTGGGTCAGATGGCGCCAGCAGCGATGGTGTCGAACTCAGTTGGGATCCTAACCGGCGCGACAAGAGAGACGCGTACACATGCAACAGTTAGAGAGACACAAAGAAGAAAAAGACGAAGACATACTGTACTGACCAGAAGGAGAAGCTCAATGCAGCTGCTGGTCTTGGGAAGAAGGCTAATACGATAAGCTGCGATGAGTTTCCCTTTGGTGGGGTTGAAGAGGGTGGAAACTGGGGCGCCAAATATAAACCACACAGAGTTCCCCCGACTGCCAATTGCGTGCCCGTGTGGCAGCAGTCATTGCAAGGAAATTGTAACGGTGAGTCTTTCTACCCATACATATTCTAATTGGATGAATTGACTGACGGCTTCAGGGCTTTTGAGTACTTTGTACACCAACGTGGCTTACTTCGACCGTGATACCGACTCGGATAAAGATGATGATACAGATTCGGATAAAGATGATTGGAAACTTTGGTCCGCTGGGAAAGATGACAACGAGGACGATGACGAGCGATGGACCCCCGGCGGAAGCGAGAGTGATACAAACCAGCCAGTCTTCGGACGTCTGACGCGATATCCCGAGCCAATCCCTCTAGCTCACGGCATTGATGAAACTGTAAGTTCAATGATTCATTCAGGCCCATGGTTGATTATTCGATTTACTGAGAATGTTACAGGAATGGGAAAACTCCGGTCGAACGCTTGGCTATAATTTCAAACGCAATTTTACAATGGGCCTTGCGTACGCGACGAGTCTTTCAAATTCGCCCGATCAATGGGGTAAGATGGCGTTGACCAATTCCGAGCTGAGGAGAGCCTCCGCAGACACAGACCCCACACATGTCTTTTGCGCGATAAACCTATTCGACCAGCCAGATGTCTATCGATACGGTAGTAATGGTAACGGGTATTGTCTCGATACGCGCAAGGGAGACAACGGATGGCGCGATGTAGAAGGTATGGTCACGGCTCTGTGGTCTTATTGATAGTGCAGATGAACACAGCTGACGCAATTTCCTCTCAAGGCTTTGGAAGACGCCCTGAATACACTATGTGCAAGGTTAACTTCGCTGGGAGCACCTTCGCCGACCAAGTGGCTCCTGCTTCGTTCAGCAAACGTGACCAGGATGAGTCGATGGGCGGGAATGATCCATGGAAGATTGAAAGTATGTGCCATCGACTCCTAATTTTGGATCAAACTAACCATATACCTTCTTTTCCAGGTATTGAGCTGCTTGATGCGGAGGACGGGGGCCCTCTGTGGGACGATGTGGACTGGGAGGACATGAAGTTTGAGCATGCAGCAGATTCAAATTAACTTGAAACGTCTTGTCTCTAAGAGCCAGATATACTGGCTTCAGTACAATAGACCTTTCCTTATTATGTCTCTTATGTTTCTTCCAATTGATTTTATACAATTTTCTTTTCTCTAGCACGCGGAGTATTTTTCAGGGATCATCTTCACCAGACGAGAATGACTGGCTTTATATCTACATGTACTAGCTCACACACGTCTTCAAAGAGTGTATGGGGGACCTCGGCTTCCACCCTCCTGATAAGCAGGACCGACTTCTCCACGCTCACCTTCAAAGTCCCCTTTCCAAACACGCTCAAACCAAGCACCATCATAATTGCTCTCCGATCCATCATCCTGCACCCGCCATTGCCTGACCACATTCCCACGGTCGTCCAAAAACACATGCAACAAACCCCCGCCATTCACCGCGACATCATCCTCCACATACATATGGGTAACAACACACTCTGCCTGATACAGAGCGTAGGGCTCAAGAGGGTTTTCATCCCAGTCGCCTTCTTCGGCATCCTCTATCGCGTCCCTGAGGCTCTCCTCTCTGATCTCAAAATTGACCCGCTCATTTGCGACACGCTCAGGAAATATTTCCAGAGCAGCTGCCAAATCCAGGCCACCGAAGATACTTTCATCGTCAAGGACAACCCCATCATAAGTTACCCATTCTGCGAGTTCATTGGCAGACCATAGAGCATTATGACCCTCTTCATTCGTGTAGCAGAGACGAAGCCAGCAGCCATTGTCAGCAGTGGTGTTATGACCGTAGACACGCAGTGCTTCAGGCCTTGCAGGCCGAAGAATATCATCTATTTGAGCTTGAGTAGGAGAGGGTGGTGCATTGCCTGGTCGATAAGGCTAATAATTTGATATTCAGTTAGTTCAATGTTGTGGTCTTTTACGAGGTATAGAGGGCATCCACCTGTCTTCCTTCGCATCCCAATGCGAGAAATTGGCGTAAAAGCCTTTTGCGACGGTCGGCGGGGGACTCAGTGGAGACTGAGGGGTCTGGGTGAGGTTTTTCCCATTCGGAAAGCAAATAAATATCCAATCTAGTCTTCCCCCAAGCAGGTATCCGGGGGTTATGTTTTTCAATGAAGTGGAGTGGCATTTTGTCCTTCGTCGCGTGGCGTGGGAGTTCTAGGAGGAAGATACACGGAGAAACACACCAGGCATAATATAACTAGTCCGAGATTTGGCCATTCTATACTTCGAAGGGATCGCTGCGTCCGTTACATCGGGTATAGCGCTGTTCTAGCACCGCAGTGGCCCCTTTTGCGGGCACGTTCCGTTATCCTTCCAAGAGTCCGATGCATTTACTTTTTCACGTCTCCACATGTGCATGTGGGTCACGTGAAATTTAGCCCAGACCATTGAAAGAATCAAGGGGAGCTAAGTTTCAAACCAACGGACTCAAGTGAATAGATGACATTTCGAAGAAAGCGAATTCAACATTCATCAAATTCCTCTTAAGGTTGTATGCTCGATGTTGGGCTGAGCCCGCGGCTTGGTTAGGTAAGCAAACACGTGATATCTTCTGCCTGAGGTGTAACAAACGGCCCGACTCACCGACCCGACAATCTGCCGTTATCTACCCCCAGACTCCAGCTGTCAATATCCAGAATCCGCGTGGTTGCGCCCCTACTCCCGTCACCTTCTTGTTATAGCTCGATCACGCCGGATCCAGAGCCAACCCCAAACAATGCACGTCGAACTCTTATGCTACCTGCTGGTATGAGAGGTGCCAGTTCAAGCCTTTGGACAATTCGAACAAAGTGCCAAGTCGTGGGTGAGCTGACAACATGAGCTCAGCTTCACAACCCAACGAAGCTCCGTCGCAACAGACCATGGGCGGAAAGTATGCTGCAAATGGAGTGAATGGAAGCGCAAAGAGCGAACAACAACAAACATCACACCCTCTACAAACAAGCCTCGGCAGAGTTGACGATATGACAGTAGCCGGGCCTTCTTGATAGGGAACGTTATCTTGTAATTTCCCTTCTTTCCCCGCGGAACTTGTGTACGCTGTGCTTGAGCCAACAGATCCGATACCAAAGTCATCGGGGCAAATGCTAGATCCAAAGGTGGACGGTGAACTTTGGGCATTGACGCCGTCGATGTACCTGCTGGCCGCTCTGTTTCATTCGCGACGGCAGTGATACGATTCACTGGGGAGGTGCCCGAAAAGTGTAAAAACAACAGGATCATGCAACTGATGTAGCTTTTATCGGAGTATTGACTTCGTCCATTTGACGGCTTCTTCGTTTGTAAAGCTGTGCCGAGGCTCTGCACAATCAATTGATTTCCAGAGGCCATGACCTGGCCGGCACAGATACCGTGAGCTTTAACTTGCGCCGTGGTGTGTGGCCTATTGTTGATAAAATGGCCTTACTGCACGGGACTAGCATTAAATAGTGATTGAATACGGGATAATAACTGAAACGAGTTTGAGCTTGGCAGTACATTATAATGCCGCCCCGGCCAGCATTGTTGATTTCTGAGGCTACGTCTATAGTTGCGGGCCCTTTAGAATCAACGGGATGAGGGTCGTTCTGGCAGGCAGCAGAATTGGGCGCTGTGTAGCCTCGCTATGGGATACCAGCCCGACGCCAACATCTAGAAAACGTAAAGTGCTTGCTCAAAGCATGGCCGAGCTTACATTGGGTTGACCATGATGATCTTCACCATATTTACTCCTTCCATTGTCATTCAGCTAGGGAGCGTCCGTGTTCTAACTCCATGTTCAGACTCGCATGGACCACTGGAAAGCAGCCGGGACTTGAAATAAAAGGTATCTCGATATCAACTGAGTACCAAGTTTTAGTTACGTATCCCACCGTCGGGTTTTAGAGCACACGCCACTAGTTTTCCGCGCTTTTGTATGATAAAGATGTTCATTCTGATTGAGCTACATCAAAAATCCAAGTCTCTGTCCCTTGTTTAAGGCGTACATATGATAGACAACATCATTTCTTAAATCATCAATATTCCGAGTCGCTCTCATTGCCTGACTGCTGCATGTTCGGATAATGCATATTCGTATTCTGCATTGGCCGCTGGAATGGCTGCGGCTGCTGGAACGGCTGCAGCTGCTGGAGCGGGTACTGCTGCTGGAGCGGGTACTGCTGCTGGAATGGGTACTGCTGCTGGAACGGATACAGCATGTTCGGCTGCTATATGGTCGGCTGCTGCATGGTCGGCTGCTGTATGTTCGGCTGCTGCATAAATTGCTGCATAAATTGCTGCATATTAAGTGGCTGCTCTATATTCAGCTGCTGACCATTTTGCGGATTACCATGTGCGAATTGCTGAGACATGCTGGAACCCGAATCTCCCGCCGCAGGAAGACCCAATAGCCCACGCTGCGCCCGCTATCTCTTGGACTTCAAGCTCAATCCAGACAACCCCGATAAAGCATCCTCTAAACAGACACCAGGATCAAAACCCATAGCCTCCGTGATCATTCTGTCCGCTTCCTTTAACGAAAGAACATCCTTTAGTGCTGATCTTGAGAGGCCAACCGTCTCCATAAGAACCCCATCAGGCTCTTGATAATAGAATCCAACGACGATATATAGGCATTTATTATATGTAGGGCTCATTTCCCCAACGACGACCCACTTCAGGCCAAGTGAACCTTTAGTCCTAGTCCGGATATAGTCACGGAGAAGCCTCACGTCTTCCCCTCGCCTAGTATAAGGAACACCGACAGACTTTGCCCCCTCGAGAGCCATATCGCCTCCAGCTACTACACTTGACACAAGACGTATTCTGCCATTCGCATCCTCAATCACAAACCGTGCGCCGCCGATCTTCCTAAGAGGTTGAATCATTTGAATCTTTTCTCCGGAAGAGGTATATCCGGGGTTAATTGAAAGTCTGGCGCCTCGTGGTACCAATAAGATTGTGCGTATCTGCCCTCCTACAGATACATGCTACAGCTGAAGCCCCATTTGATTAGTTGATTATAGCACCAACCCTAGCTCAAATACTTATAGTACTGGCTCCTGCTGGGGACCTCCTACCGAGTTGGTAGATGGTGGTACTAGCTCCTACTAGGGACCTTCTTCCGAGTTAGTAGGTGTATAAGCTAAATTTACCCATTCACTCAGGTATCTTTACTGCTAGCAGAATTGTTTAATGGCTTGCACCGCGCTAGGCTCTAGCTCTGGTTGAAGAGCGGCTGCTTTCCAATTTCCTAAGAAGCTATCATAACGAATAACCCCAAGGTCGACATCTTTTCTATTCTCGGTGTTTTTTTTTCCTTAAGTATTGATTGGCTATATCAAGGGATTTCATAGAAGCTTTGATATCCTTAGGGCAATCTGCGTTTTTAATATCAAGTTTTGGGTTTTGTTAAACTCCGAAGTAAAGGACTCTTAGATAAGGAGTTGCTTTTTTATGAGACCTTTTATGATAAGAGGATAGCCCTCTTTCAACGTGTACCTTAGCGGCAGCTCTTCCCTGATAAAATTGGTCGTGTCTGTTGACTTCCCCTAGGTAGAGTCGCGCGGACTCTTCTTCGACCCACTATACATACCACTGGAACTAGATTAACAAGCGTTGTTAAATGGTTTATAGTTGCTTATATCTAAAAGCAGAGTCTGCTTTTTTTTTCTCCTCCGGATCCGGATATTTATCGGGGTGAAGAAATGAATTTTAGTTCCTTATACCTGATGGTCATATTATTAGGGATTGTCGAACGAGGGACACTAATATGAACTAATACCAAAAACTTACTATACCGAGCAAGTGGTAAAAATGAGTGTGTATTCTAAAGAGCAGCAAGTGATCGACTATTTATCCTAGTATAGGCTTATAAAGCAGTGCCGATCCTCTAAGTACTCCAGCAAGTGATGCCTTAGGTGGCTACTGGATCTAGAAAGTAAATATAAAAATGACGGAGTGGGGTAAAGGTAATTCCGGCCGACAGGGATCTTTCTTTCCCACACACGCCTATTTTTAGTAGAGTCTCGTGGAGCTTTAATGATCGCCTAAATCAGATCCAAGCTATCCGTATGACTGAAATCTTTATATCCTATATCTATGTCCTTATCGCTATCGACGTTATAAGTAGAAGGGTTCGAGGAAGGCCCTGCCGGGGGTGGGGCATTGGGGGGGTGCGTTAGCGCTAGAGCAGGAGCAGGGTCCGTTAGCGCTAGAGTAGGAGAGGTAGGCCTTAACAAGTGCAGCTGCACCTCGAGAAATTCGGTGCAATGGCCCGGTGCTACGGGGTGCAGCGGTACCTTGAGAAATTTGGCGTAATTGCCCGGTGCTGCTGCACTATCGTTCGCTGCACCTCTTGGCGGTACAACCAGGTGCTGCCAAGGCCAGATTGTAACGGATAAAGATCCTTATAAAGAGAATACTATATCAGGCAGTCTTGGTAGATCGACCCCACGTCGTAGCCGATCCGAGAGGGGTTTATCATATGATATGCATGTCGACATTAGAGAGATAGATCCCTTATAGTCTGGGATCCCCTAGGGTCCCAAAAGAGACTGGTAAGAATTAGTCTTGGCACTACAGACAATACATTATGTTCTCCTCTAAGCTATAGTATCTTACCCGGTTGACAGGCCATACACCTGGAAACAGTATACCTTTACACCCCGCTACGCGAAGGCGATTGTCCAGTTCGACAATTGACCGACCGATTAATAAGACAGGCGACAGATCAGCATTCGGCGCAGCGGACTAAGGGCAAAAATGTCTCATCTCGCATGTGATAGTGAAAGCTAAGGTAAAACGGGGCTAGGCGAGCGAAAGCAGCGTAGATTGCACTCGAGGGATCTGACGAGTCGCGCCACGGACGACGGGGTGGCGGAGCTCGGTGATCCGGATCAATAGCATAAATGCCTCACCTATAGGGCACGGACGAAGACGAGGAGAAGGAGAAAGAAAAACCGGGCGGGCGAAACACAGCGAGAAGTTGAAGGGGCGATGGGAGGGATTATATAGAACGACGCACGGGGACGCATAAGGACAAGGAGCGCTAAACCAGAAAGGTTCAAGATTAAACCTAAGAAGGTAATTCGCAGTCCCCCTCCGATATGGTGTAGTGGCTAACATCGCCGTCTCTCACACGGCAGCCGGGGGTTCGATTCCCCCTATCGGAGTTTCCTTTTTATATCCATCGATTCATGTATATTTTTATGGAAATATATTGTTTTGTATGTCATTGACCTTGTTCAAGTAACGAGAATGTTGTCATTGATAGTTGAAGTCCTGGTGGAATCCATACCATAAGCTTTAGCCCCCAGGGCTATCACTAGAACGAAAGAGTGTCTGAAAGACATTGAAGGTATTGTAGTCACCGGATACCTATCTGTACTATTAATTTCTTGATATTCTCAGTTCTCTTATTGTCTTTCGTGCGGTTTATGTCTTTCCAGATGTCTTTTCGGATGTCTTTTCGGATGTCTTTTCGGATGTCTTTTCGGATGTCTTTTCGAGTGATTCGAGTGTCTTTTCGAGTGTCTTTTCGAGTGTCTTTTCGACTGTCTTCATAGATATCCTTTCACGTATCAACCAGAATTCTGATTTGAGGAAGATAAGATGGTGAGGAAGATAAGATGGTGACTTCTAACTTCGAACTCCTTCCTGTCAACAACACCCATGGACATGTCGGAATCCGCCTCTCGCTTGCCAGTCCTCGAACGACTGCTGGGATATCGCGGGCGCTCTCTCGATGTCGGACCTAGGAAGTCTAAATCCCTCCGTCTCATCTGATCTGTCTACTTTCGTCGAACGGAAAAGGTCTCTGAATGGTATTTCAGAGAGTTATCAGCCTTTGAATCCAGAAGACAACACAGTCTACTTTCTCCAGGTTGTTTTCAAATGGCTTCCCTCCGATGGACAAAGTAACCTAGTTGAAGACCTGGCCGGGTGTGAGGACGACAACGAAATTCGACAACATGCCGAGAGTTAGATACTGGGTTGTTATGGCCAATGTTATCTACAGGCGGGGAAACCCCCACCATGGCTTCCTCCCCCCGTCTTGATCTGGAGGGCTCAGGTCGAACACGTGAACAGCTTTGATGTGGAAGTACAATATAGTGACACGAAGTAACCAACAAAGGCTCCGGCGGAATTACTTAGCTCGGGGTGGCTTCCAGTGTGTCTTAACCAAGTGCTGGGACACACTGGACATCCTGTGCACTCCTTGCAAGCGGTGCACATTCTTCCATTCTCCCTTGGAAATTTTCGAAGTGATGACGAGCAAGACAGAGTGCTCGAAATATGGGCAACCATTTTCCGTTGCTTCCCGAACTTACGCTCCTGTCTGAATTTGATGTTAGGAGACGTTAATCGCGAGGACAACATCATAAAGATGGCTTCAATTTTCATGACGATTTCGGAAAATTTCGTTTTGTGCTCGAAGCTACCTCTATTTGAAACCGTCATCGATTAAAAAAATTCCCAAATCATTCCATCCTCGTGAAATATCCCAGGGAAGAATTCATTAGGACGAATCGTGACGCCCGGTTCCCCGATCCAAACCCGGGATTTCCAACTGTGCATGCTGCAGTTGGCAATATTCTCAATGCCAGTGACCATGCCGAGGTAATTGAAAAGCTGCTAGATTTGCACGCCGATCCTCTACTCGCAGAAGATGGGAGCACAGGCATCAGCAGCCTGCTTTCTCCGAGTGGACTGTCAGATTTAAGTTCAGGTGATAAAATGAAAACGACGCCATCAGCAAGGCCAAGCGAAGAGCCGTTCAAGATAGAATTTCCGGCACTCAATGGCGAGAAAGTGACCGCTTCTGTGCCGGGCACTCAAGCAACGTAACAGACGGCGGAGTGACGGAGCAATATGTAGGGGGAGTCTAGGAGGACTTCTAGACCCTACGTGCACTATACCATACCCGCGGAGATATACAACATACGCGCACCAACCCCTACAGCAACCCCATTCAAGTCACCAAAGCTCCAACCCGAGGAGGTGACAGTAGTGGATCAGCCAGTAGAACGATGCCGAGATCCCCATAGCTGATACGAAGCTGGTGCCTCTCCATCTGGCGTCTGCGTTAGTGGCCAAGGACGCCGAGTCAGTCATTCCTACTCCTCCGTCCCCCAGAATATCTACCCGATGCCTCTCGGTCTGTCTCCATCTATAGCTAAGGACGCCCACTCCGCCATTACCGTCCGCTAGGGACTTGAGCTAGGTGCATATTGATCTAGCGTCACCCCCGTATAATAAAAAACATGTACTCTGCTCTTCTATTATTTTCTTCGTCGACTCTAGCGGAACACGTCAATTCTAATCGTGATATAGACTCTGACGACTCTGGAGACAATGAGTTCCTCCAACTGAGGTACAGCAGTACCTGCCAGTCACAAACACTGACGGTCCAGTGCAAAACTTTCTCCAACTCAGCGGAGACGAGTTTACTGCATGTTACTCAAGAGACTACCTGAGAAGACTACGGCTGCATAAGCGGCCGACTATTCTTATTACAGTAACGGTAGAAGTATAGTCACGAGAACGACATGAATTGAATCTGTGCAGACAACAAGAACCGCCCATTAAGCATAGTTACCAAAATAGCAGCCGGAGAGATACCAAAAACGAGATGTCAAGACAGAATGCAACAAGGCTTAGACATTGGATTCAGAGCTTAGTGAGTGATAGATATGAAATGGGCCTAGAGATGACCATGAGGAACGATGTGCTAGAAGGACAGGAGAACAAAAAGAGAAAATAGAGATAAAATGAAAGAACAAAACAGTGCAGTAACCCACGCTCCCATAATACTCAATGACAATGACTCAGATGCACACGATGCAAGGGGAAAAAAGAAGAACAGAGTTGGATAGAAAAATCACGGCAGAGAACGAGGAATATGCACCGCCATACCGATTATATGGTAGGAGGGACATTCATTAGATCGACGCCTAAGACAAGATTCTTGAGGTAGAGGAATATCTTAGGTTTGGGATGGACTGGCGCTAGCAGCGCCTGTCGAGAGACCGATATTTTTCGAGAAAAGCCACACCATTTTGGGTTGGCGGAATATCCGCCGGAAGCATGTATTGGTCAAATCGCTCAGAATAGAGCATACACCAATCCATAGAATCAATTAAGATCCACCCGGAGAGCACAGCTTCTGTTCATGCGATGAAAAAGAATCATCAAACACCTTATTTCGCCGGAATTGATGCATGTCTAGAATGCAGGCTCAGTGGATAGAATCATGGCCAGAGATGGCCAGTTTCAGATCACTGAGCGATGCAAGAAACTCCCGCCCAAAACTTAGATGAAGTGTGTGTAGATCTTGGAATTCTCATGAACTTCCATTTCCTGTATAGTTATTAGTAATGGCACAATTGAAGTATAAAACAATTCAACTCACCATCTTAAAGTTGTTGATCTCCTCCCGAATCTGCTGAGCAAGCAGGGGGGTGAGACGGTTGCAAGTCGCAATCTCTCCACGTCGATCGTACTCGCCGCTAGGCCAGGTTTCGTGGAACTGAATGCGAGGACTGAAGACGATATTTCTACCACCAACAGCTGACGGCGTGATGGGTGCACTCTTCGCTTCAGAGGACGAGAACCGCCCTGCGTTCGAGAGGAAGTAGTCCTCGCCGGCAATCTTCACCGGATCATTTTGGTGAGCTGGGGATCGTGACGACTCATCGGGTGTGGGAGGAGCACTAGAGTGCGGTGAGTCACCACCGGCCAATGCGTGTGCAGGCGAAGAGACCCCGAAGTCCGAGTGAGTTTCTAATAAGGTTAGTCAGTATACCAAAACGCCAAGTGTATTTGTTGGAAATACGCACTCTTCAAGATACCCTTCCGGACGGCCGCCAGGATCTCCGCCCGTTCTCGGTCTCCTCCCACGATGCTCTTACGCGACTGGGAGTTCTCCGATGCGGCTCTTTCCCGAATGGAAGCGGATCGTCTGACCTCCGATGCATTGCCCTCAACCTTGGGGAAGACAGTAGCCCCACGCGGTAAATCTGCGGGGTCGGGATTGACAGCGACACTCTCCCGTTCTGCCTCGACGTTCACCACAGTGATCTGCGGGGGTGGGACTTCGGGGCCCGCACCCTCCATAGAATTGATGCTGGCCACCGATTTTGGACGGAACATGCCAACCAATGAGCGAGTAGAACGCTTCATGCCCTTGCCCATCTTGCGAAGCATCATCGACGCCGATGAAGCGGTCGATGACACAGACAGGTTATCGGTGGACCCGGTGAAGAAGTGGCCTTGATGGGAGTAGATGCTTTCACCTAGTCCGCTCAGTTCCTGCTGCTCAGCAATGGCAGCCTGTTCCGGGCCCAGTTGTTCCCTTAGAGCTTCACGGCGCGCCTGGTCCGCAGCAAATGCTTCCCGCTTGGCAGCATTGCTTTGTGCGGATGTCTTCAGGAGCTCGGACGCACTACCGAACGAGAAAGCCCGTCTCAAGCGTGATTTCCCGGGGCGCTTCGTTTCATTTTTCAAATCGTTGAGACGCTTCGCGGCGGGGGAATCCAGTGTAGGCGGTGTTTGCTTCTTTTGGGTTTCGACTGGAGGGTTGGGTTTGGGGGCTTCGGGTTCTGTCGATACTGGTTGCGATAATGGAGACGGCTTGCTCGTACGTTTATCTTCTGCCTTGCCGGTCTTGCTAGTGACGGAGTTAGACTCCGATGGCGTCCCTTCTCGTGTCTGTGAAATAGATATCGTTAGCTCCCGTGTTATTTTCATGCGCCCTTGTAAATGATCCTACCGAGGAGGTCGACGAGTGTGTCGAATGAACACTACCCACGCTGTCCCGCTGAGAGTGAGCGGAAGCAGGCCGTTGATTGGTATCAAACGTGATGAAGTCGTAGGATCCTGGTTGAGACGACGAGGAAGATGAAGTCGGAAAATCCAGCGACAGGTTTGGGTACGCTGTGGCATCCATATTGCCCAGGCTTCGTCGTCTATATCGTTCAGGCTGGGCCCTATCGACATGAGATGAATCATCCACACTTGACACCCGATTGTGAGCGTTTTGTCGAGCTTGTCGGGGGCCACCAAAATCATCGACGATCACGGTCGGAATTGGAGAGGGAGCAGGGGATGATGGCGCGGCTTCCGCTCGTTGAGGGGTACGACGATATCGATTCGGGGAGGGTTTCGGGGAGGAGATGTTCATGATGGAGGGGGAGGGAAGGTTGGCTGTAGACAGGGGACGGAGCGGCTGGTCGCTCCTCGGCTGCCGTGAGGGAAGTGCGCTATCGTCCTTGGAAACATAGGAACGGGAGGAAGAGTTGGAGGAAGTCGATACAGAACCAGCTGCAAGATGGGGGGATCGGGGGCCGGCACCGGTGTATGTCGGATTCACCGGCACTTGAGGGGTAGTAGGCGCGGAAAAGGTGCGATGTTCTGGCCGGAGATGTGGTGTCCAAGACTGCCGATTTTGGACGGTGGATTGGCCCATATTCGGGTTGTAGGCATAAGGAGCCACAACCTGGTGGCCTGCTCGATAACTCCCAGAATTACCAGCATTGAATGATGTCCAAGACATAGTCTGGATACGAGAGCCTGGATTCTGGGTTGGAGAAGAGAAGGTGCCTGATGAGGATGAAGGACGCGTCTGAAGCACAGGTACCGTGCCACTCTGTTGCGGGATTGTTTGAACCAACGCTGCCATATTGTTTTTTTCCAGCAAATTCTCAAAAGGATAGGAACCACGAGCTGTTCAGGGTCGTGATCAAAGGCAACTCGCAAATAAAGAAATAGATAGAATATGAGCCCGAGGTGTGTTCGCGTCAAATAGGGATCCGAGGAACGAAGCAGGATGCTGTAACCAAGGGAGCCGTCAGCTATCCATCACGAGTAAAATAAGAGCTCTCTTCAATGTATGAAAGGTGGAGTTGGTAAGGAAAGGGGTCGTGCTTTGCCTCTTTTTCTTTCTTTTGCCGTGCAGGTTGGGAGGATAAGGGACCGCGTCAGCCAGGGGGTAACGATACCTGTTCTAAAGTAACGTGGACATAGACTATAGTGATACAACCATTAAAAGAAAAGGACGCTTGATGCCAGAAGAATGAGACTCGAAACCAGGCGAGTTCGAAGAAACGAAAGGAGGTAAGATGGGCAAAAAAAAGAGAGGGAGAGTTCCCCAGGATGATGAGACGTCTCTAGAATAGGAGAGCCATGTACAAGAAAAAAAAAAAGAGAGAGAGAGGAAACAGAAATAACCCCAG
>CAJVRC010000895.1:84886-232821 GCA_911456345.1 Penicillium egyptiacum
TTCAGGAGTGGGAAGAGAGAAAGAGAAGATGAGAAGGAAAATAGGAGGGGGGGATGTTCCGGAGAGATCGTAGACACGGTGGACGGTACGGGGTAGATTAGGTGCGGGAGTATATGGAATTTTGAACCGAATCAAATTGAATTGAATCTGTGAATTAGTAAAATAGTCAAAATAGTAAAATAGTAAAATAGGCAAAGAGAAGAAAAAAGAGAAAATTGACATTTCTTAACTCGTTATGCTTATGCGTCTCTTTGCATGATACAGGAGTACAACATTAACTAGTTATCCATGTATTATTGACTTACAAATCCATTCTCTATGCCTAGGTGTCTACTAACTACATAGTTACATATGTACATATGTAGCTATCTAGTATTTACTTATTATTTACTGTTTAATGTATACTATACTATACATTGTGTACTTCTACTTGCACTTCTACTGGAATACTGTATTGAATTCACCTCCTGAAGCCGTTCATAAAAGGGGGGCCCGACCTCCAAATTTACGTGCCAATCATAGGTCTCCCCTTGGTGCTCCATCTTGATATTCTTAGACATCTCCATAGCCATTCTATTCTAAGCCAAAACATTCCAAAAACTATGGTAAAACTATCTTGTACACTTATTCCAAGGTACTCGATACTCTGGACTATGTCACCCGGTACCTTACCACAAGAATGTCCCTGTCAAACTGAAAGACGCAAGGTAACATTCTGCAGAGAACGTGGAAGGAGTTAGCGAGCTTGATAACTGGGAATCCGATCGGCCTGGCACCGCGTCCCGCGATTTGCGCCTGCACTAAACTAAGTGTGACGCTATCTCCTTGTCGCCTTATCCCACATGTGTTCGAAGCATCTTAAAAAAGTGCGTACTTATTGTAATCTGTACTTTTGCCTGTATATATATATATTAAAGCCCTAATTTGACAATTTCACGTGAAATAAAAACAGAGAACCTCCCTTAATCCGAACTTTGGAAAAGTCCGAGCTGTTTCCATGGTTGTGCTGATCCACTCAACCTAATCTCCAGAGCTATCATCTCGTTGATATTTTGAATTTAATATTTTATCTTGTATACAACATGTCACCACATAATGTCTGAGACATTCCTTCAATGTTACACGTAATAAGGTTGAATTCCTAGTTCTGATATGCGTGATCGTATCTATGTCTCCGAGGATTTGGGACATGGAACTTAATACATTTTCGTGGTTTACTTCAACGGAATATATATCCTACCTTACTGGTTCCAAATAAGCTTTATCTCAACTTTTAACGGTAAACGTACAATGACTGATTCGACTACCAGGGCTCCCGAGGCCAACTATTTTGATACGGGAGTTCCTGTCATACAGCAGTTCAGCTAATTGGCACACACCACTCTAGGGCTGAATCTCAAAGGATCCAACTCCCCGCTCAAATTGGAAATACTTATGATAGGCTGCGTGATTACAGCGTACAGACAATAACGAGCTGATATACAAATTCTTATCTATATTGTAGTTACAATTCGAAATCTCGTCAAAATGTCCCGCTTCCCCTCCCCGCTTGCTGCAAACCACTCAATCCGTCGATCCACATACAAGACAACTTCCCGCGTGATCGGCATACATTTTTTTCCCACTCGAATCGTTTAGACCATTAATCAACTCCATACTCCGTACGGAGTACAACATACTTTGTACTTTATACACTTGTGGAGAATCCCAATACATATCTCCTTCTCCATACGGCTTGCCTTTCCCGAGCTTGGAATTAGCGTACAATTTAGATTAGAGACAGTATTGCATACTGAGGGGAAGGGCATTGCGCGTCTGATACGGCAAATCACCGAGGATTAAGCATCCTAACGTCCCCGGTTCTTTTAACCCCAGGGCTCTGTGCGTGGAAATTTAATCTCCTCTTCAACCTTGGAACCGGGCAACCCTCGATAATATGCACGGTGCTATGTGGCTGATCAGGGGTAGCAGTTTGGGCACAGGCCAAGGGCCACCGTCGCGAAACAAATGCGGAGAAGACAAGAATTTCAATTCGTGGACCTCATTATGGCTCTGATGATAATTGTGTCCTCGGGTCTTTCTTTTCTCAGACACTCCGCACGGTGCTTCGGTGTCATCGCATCCAAATCCCGAATCCACACGCATATGGTCTGACGTTTGACGGGTGGATGCAAAGAGTCCCAGAGAAAGACATTCGAAACTGCTCATTCGTGCGGAGGATAGTTCACGCAGCGTGCCAATAGTACTAATATCTCCACTGCCAAGATAACATCCCAAAGACTCCCGTGCCTGCACCAGCATTGCGTTGGTGGAAGTACTACGTTTTAGTATGCGTCTGGGGAAGCACGAGGTGGAGCGGATTGGCCCTTGGCATTACACATGATGTTGTAACGTGGTATTTGGGAGCCTCTTAGCCTATCTTGTTCGGATCACTATTATTTTCTCATACAGCGCCTGTTAGAGTGCATCTCTGCTTCACATGTCAGGCTTTAAACTTTCATAACTTGGTGAATGCAGGGGTATAAAATTCTATTTTTTTGATCTCCTTGATCTCCTTGATCTCATTAATCTCATCTCATAAACATTTAGCCAGGACAAATATACGTCAACTCAATAATCTTGGTCATCCGAAGCATCCATATCATCTTCATCGTCAAGACCCTCAAAGATCATGAACTTCTCGTTTTTGGCATCTGTTTCATCAGGAACAACGTTTCCATCTTGAACCTCACAATCCTTCATCACGGTTTCCCGGCCGATCTTGCTGCGGCGTCCAACAATCGTACCCGTTAATTGACAGCGCTCGCCAACAACAGCACCGTCCATGATCAAACAACGAGTCAAGCGAGCACCGCTGGCGATATGGCAATTAGCACCGATGATGGTCTCTTTGATCACGCACTTCTCCTCAACCGTCGAGTTATTATCCACTAGACAGTCGTTCCTCGTGACAGTACAACGCTGCGCGATGCTAGCTGTGTTTGCTACTTTGGAGGGGTGCGCGAATGCCGACGAAGCAACTCTGCCGACCTCTTCGATGGACTCCAGCTTAGCAAGACGGAGAGAGGTAGAGAGAAGCATGGCGGATGAATCAACCCGTCGAACAAAAGGCGCTGTGCCCTTTTGGACGTACGCGAGCATCGGTGGTAGATTTGACTTGGAACTCTTAACAGTTTGCGAGGGAGCCTTGACACGAGAGGCGAATTGGGGTTCTGATGCGGCTGCGCTGAATTTGGCTGGGGTGGCTTTGGTAGTGCTCATGCTCTGTAGATCAATCTCCTCCTCTAGCGCTTCGCCGTCGAGGGATTCACCGTCATGGCTTTCACTCTCACCTAGAGTGAGTCCGTGGCTCTGGCGACGGCTTTTCGGCTGGAAGATTTCGTTGATCTTCAGCTTCTCGCTGAGGCCTTGCTGCCATTCCGATTTGGCCCACCATCCAACCAAGTCTTCACCGACCGACTGGAATTGCTCATTCAAACGAGCTATGTCCTTGACCCAGTACGGTAGGACGTAGATGTGCGCATCACGGTATGTCGTCAGCAATTTCACCTGCGCATGCGTATCCACTAGAGAGTGGCGCACAAGGAAGCCCTTGTCATTTTCCAATTTCTCTTTCAAGGTGGCCATGGGCATAGAGAGGACTAGCTTGGAGAGCGAGGAACGAGGCGCGGCATGAGACACGGTTGGAGCCTCGTTCTGCTCAAGTGGTGCAACTGCCACAAAGTCTGTAGCTTCGCCCTTGACACTCTCCTCCCGACCCTGTGTCTGATAGTACATGCTGAGTCCATTCCGACGATTTTTCTCGCCGCCAGACACCATCCATGCTTCGAGCAGAGACTCTCCGGGTATTTCGCAAACTAGATCGCAAGGCAAGAGAAGGAAGTCTGATTTGATACAAGCCTGCACCTCGGGCAAACGGAGGAGCTCTGCTGTGCCTGTCGTCATCTCGAGTTCTGCGGGTGCGATGACTGATGGCGAAGGGAGGGAGGTAAGATGCGGGTTCTGTCGTAGAGCAGCCTGTAAGGGAGCGAGCGAAGAGGGGGGAGTGACCAAAGTGACATCTACCATAGTCAGTCTTCCTTCCGATGTTTTGCGATAGAGCACATGGCGTTATGGGATGCCCCGCATGCTATTTCGATGGGGGGAATGCGCTTACCAGTAATGCCCATCCTTTTCGACCAGTCTAGGGCGTACCAGAGCATCGGACGGTTGGCCACAGGGATAAGGCATTTCGGGTATTCCTCGGGGTTCGAAGTAAATGTGTTGAGCGATACACCAGGGCCACACTTGTTTGCTTGTTAGCTTCTGTCTCAAGACATATATATGGAAGTCAGTTGCTCACAAGAATTAGGGCTTGCAGGCCCGTTGGTGGCACAGGTACTGAGTGAGGCATGTTATGAATTAACGATGCGCTTGCGAGTTCTCACACCTAGTCATATATTTCTCTAAAACCGATAAATCCTGCTTCGGAGGAGTCAGAAAAACCACTTACGTAATCTTTGCAGAATTAACTAACTAACTAACACGTGATTACGACCCGCCTCCGGATTTAGCAAGACGCAAACAGGACAAACACAAGTAAACATCCGCGGTAATCTCCAGCCACATGTTTCTAGGACCCGAGGAGAGACGCCTGCCTCCTTTCCCTCATTCCCCTTTCCCCGCCATCTTCTTTTGCAAATCGACGTGTGAAATGCGAGCTGCGAGTCATTGCGACCGCAATTAATCACTGTTAAATGTGCCACCTCTAATTGAACACCTGCGATCGCAATGTCCTTCCCTCAAGACCCTCGGCGCCGCCGCGGCGGAGCCGGCACTGGGTTCAGCTCAACTGGCGGACGAACTGCCATGGGATACTGGCTCCCCTTGGCCCTGACTGCTGGAATTGCAACTATTAGCATTGCAGCTTGGATTTGGAGTGAACGAAACGACGACGAAGACGAAGACGACCGCCCCCACGGAGATGGCCGCCCTTACCCGCCTCCTGTTGGACCTGGAGGTGACTACCCCCCAC
The DNA here is from genome assembly GCA_911456345.1 of Penicillium egyptiacum. Taxonomy (NCBI): domain Eukaryota; kingdom Fungi; phylum Ascomycota; class Eurotiomycetes; order Eurotiales; family Aspergillaceae; genus Penicillium; species Penicillium egyptiacum. Next base: position 89,901 of record CAJVRC010000895.1, read on the forward strand.
CTTCTTATACTACCGGAGATTATGCCCGAAGTGCAGGAGCGGAAGTCCTGCCTGGAGATGCTTCCTATGATCATAGTATGATGGCTCGCATGCAAGGTGCTTTGCGCCGCACGCCTAGCCCTCAACAGATCTTTGATGGCGCTAGCAAAAGAGTTGTGGCCGGTGTCACTGCCGCAGGAGCCTTTGTTGGTGGCGCTCTCACGTCAATTCGTGAGGATAACAAAGGTGAGGGCGACTACGAGGACCACTCCAGATGGTCGGAGGAGGCTCAAACCAGAGCTCACGAGAGGAGCCAACAAAGCGCCATTGCTCCGACTATGAGTGGTGGATTGTCGAGCCGCCCAGCGAATACCGGCGCCAAGGACAAGAAGATAGTCGCAATTGTTGTTTCCTCGGTTTCACCGGCTGACTCCGACGAATTTCCTTCTGAACACGCGGTAAGAAGTCCTCGCCCTTGACACCCATGTTAGGCTTTTCTGACAATCTCAGTCCATTCTATCCCATCTCCCTGAACATGTCGATCTGGAAACCTCCAGAATATTCGTGTTGATCTATGCCCCGGAATTGAAACACGCAATCAAATCTCCCACCTCCCCTTCTATGACTTCGTCTTATTCGAACATTGGCACCGAAGAAGGAGCCTCTGTCGGGGAACTGGCCTCTGGGGACTTCACTGCGGTCGAGCCCCGCCAAGAGGGCGAATTGGAGGGCACATCTCGCTTCTTCAAGACACTATACACACAGGCACAGGCGCTTGTTGAAAAGGACAGCATGATCATGCCTTTCAGTACCCCTGGTGGCTATGTGCACCTCGCCCGCCACCTATTCCCAGAACTTGTTTATATCCAAGAGTCTTTGACTGGAGATCAGGGTGAACCCGCTGTCCATATCTCTCAATGGGTTCGCCAGGTTATCGTCGTGGTCGGAGACGAGGGTGGCCGTGGTGGGCTTATCGACAGTGACGACGAGTCAGCACTTGGCGAAAAGGAAGACAAGTGGTGGAGAAAGGAGGGCGTCACAGGACTCGGCAAGCGCATTGACGTGGTTGACGTTGTCCGAGTCGGAGATGACTGGCGACGACGAGTGCGTGGTCTGGACTAGATCGGATCAAGTTGTGGCCCCATGATTTTGATGTTGATATTGTCTGCTTGCATGTGTATACCTGTTTTTTTTCTTCTTCTTGTTAAACCCCCTTATGACTGATTGACCCTATTCCCCTGTTTTTCCGAATGCCTTGCTTTCATTTGATATAATTCACCGTTGACAGAATAATGTATCTTCTTTTGTCGCAAGTTGCGCCTATTTACCACATAGGTAACTCTCACAATTAGCTCACTCAGCTCTGACATCTACAGAGTGTCAGGCATAATAAGTACATTTAGGCAGCAGTATATCAAATTATTCAGGCATTGATTCGTCTACCTACATGTATGTATTCAATCGGCCTCATTGTTGTTGTAGTATCTCAAGGTATCTATTGAAACCTAGTCCTAATTCGGAAAGGGTCATGTGACTGACTTCACATTGACCCACGGCTTGGCATCATCAGTTGACCTACCTCTGCAAGACCTCGTCCAGCGGCTTCTCCGATTCACCTCTTCCCAGCAGCTTTATTGGACGGGTGCTTTCCTTCTTTCATTCTTTACTCCCACTCGGTCAATCTCCGCCGATTTTCCGCATTGATTCCAGCTGTGCTGGGGACCGGTGTCGCCCTACCTATCCCCACATGTCTCGCGCATCGGCCATCTCACTCATTTCCCGAGCACGGCTTTTATCCAACATCATCAAACCCGAATTCCGATAAGTCGCATTCTTAACTCACTGGTCACGCCGAGGTTGCGCAACCGGCGCAGACATGATGGCGACCGCAATTTCCAAGCCGGCCTCCCATACCCAGAAGATGAAGCGGCCGCCCCCGCCTTTCGGCCAGGCCGCGGTCAACGGAGTCAAGGGCCAGCACCTATCGTCTTCGCCTACATCCGCCGCAAAACGTCTTCCCGCAGGAGCCTCCGTCAACGCAACTTCCAATTTCTCCAATGGCGTGGCCCATGGGGCGAGTTCCACGACTAAAGGCCCCCTTAATCGGACCAGGAATCAGTCGCAAAGACCCATGGATCAGTCCTCCCGCTCTGGCCGGCCAGTAACGAGGACTGCTGCAACAGATAAGTCATACCGAGTTGGGAAAAAAGCGCCAGAACCATATGGTATGGAGTTCCGTGAAATTCGCAATGCCAATGCGCGATCACTGACTTTCTTCTCCTAGTGAAAACTACATCCTACATCCTCAAGAAATATTCCAAATGCCCCCCGTCCCTCATTGTGCATCTACATCCTACACATTTTCGATTCGAACAGCAAGATGGTAGCTTCCCCTACAACTCCGAGATGAAGGTTATCATCGAGCACATTCGTGCCGGGACAGTTCCGCATGATCTGATCGAGGAGCTACTGCGAGGCGGTGTTCAGTTCTATGAAGGTAGTATTGGCTTTGAGATGGAGTCGGATTACCCCTGCTAACTTCATTACCTAGGTTGCCTAATCGTCCGTGTCATCGATCACAAGTCTGCTTCGGCGCAAGCAAGAAAAACATCCACTACCCCATCCAACGAGAACAACACACCGTTTTCTCTACACAACTATAACGAACATATTACCCCATCGGCTTTTGTTCCATACCCGAAGCAAAATCAGCTCACATCGGCCACACAAGGCACCAAGGCCGATGGGACATCGATTGCCAACCAACAAACAGATGACCTGGCGACTGGCGAGCAGCTGGGCGACAAAACCAGCAACGCAAGTCGGAAAGATGTTCCCATGAAGCCTCGAGTATTCACCACAGTACTCCATCCCACTGCCCGAACTTTGCAGGCAGAGTTGACGCTGCTGGTCACCACTCCCGACCCAAGAGCCAACAAAGCACCAGCGCAATCAAGCTCCTCTGGTTCTTCAGCTACCCCTGGAAGCAGTCAACCAGAGCGCGGTCATGTCGCGAAGAGACAGAAAATGCTGGTTGAACCCGAGGATCTTTTGGAATGCGAATCTAAGATGACACAGGCCTTGGCGCCTCCTCTCTTCTTGGAACCTGTGCGTAGTATCGAAGCTGCGCAAGAGCTGTTTAAGCATCTGGAAAGCCCGCTGCATTGCGACCCACTGCCCTTGCCCAAGCGCCGAAAGAGAACCGTTGCCGAACTTGCCGCGGACGAAGCCTTGGCAGCCGAAGAGGAGAGATTCATGCTTATCATGGATGAGCGTCTGGAGCCCACCGCTTCTGGTCCTGGCGGCGCTGCAAAGGCTGCTGCCGTGGATGACGCAGGTGGTGTGGCACCATTCGAACCCCGATTCTCTCGTTTCAAGACACTTGAAACGATTCGCATGCAACACGAGGAGAAGGCGAAACGTGAACACGAAATGAAGCTGAAGCAGGAGTTGGCCAAGAGGCAGCAGCAGGAGCAGGAAAGAGAGCGGCGCCGTGCGATCGAGCAGCGCCAAGCCGAGGAACACGCGAAGGAGGAATCGCGGAGACAACAACTCGCCGCCCAGCAGGCGCAGGCCCAACTCGCTGCGCAACAGCAGAACCGTCACATTATGGCTCAGCCCAATGGCGTCAGCCAAGGCCAACAGTCTTCGCCTGTTGTACGTAACCAGACCCCACATGCCACTTCATCACCACTAGTTGGTAACATTATGCCGCAGGCGGTTCCGATGACCATGACTGCATCTGGCTCTGGCAGTCCACCACGACCTCCATCTGCTTTACAACATGCGCATCCGAATGTTATGAGCCACCCGATGGCACCTTCAAGAAGTCAGCAAGGACCAAGCCGACATGGTACTCCTCAGATGACCCAGGGTACGCCGGCTATGTCGCATGCCACGCCAATCATGCGTAACGTTACGCCTACTCAGCGGATGGGCCATGGCAGTCCAAATCTCTCGATGGGTCAGACTCCGGTGATGAATCAGGGCTTGGCAGCCACGCCGCAAATGAACGGAGGCATGTCTTTCACGCCACAACAGCAGATGATGCTGCAACATCGACAGCAAGCGCTTCTTCAGGCGCAACAACAAGGACATATTCAGCACAATCAATTCACGCCACAGCAGCTAGCCCAACTACAAGCCAATGCCCACGCGCAGCAAAATATCCAATCTCATCAACAGCAAATGCTGCAGCAGCAACAGCAGCAACAACAGCAGCAGCAGCAAGTCCATCAAGGTGTTCCTAAAGTTCCTCAACAAGGCCAGCAAGCGTACCAGGCTCAGCTCATGCGTGCTCAATATGCGCAGATGCAAATAGTCAAGCAGCAGCAACAAGGCCAGCACCCACAAATGCAGGGCCAACAAACCCAGCCACACCAAGGCAATCAGCAGTTAACAAACCAACAACAGCAGCAAATGCTGATGGCAGCTGCGCAGGCGAATGGTGGCCAAATGGGCCAAAATGGACAGCCCATTAATCAAGCCCAGAGATACACCCAGCTCTACCAACAACGACTGCTTCGCATGCGACATGATATGTCGACGCGGTATATGGCTCAGTATGGCCCGCCAAACCAGTATCCTTCCAATATTGCCCAGCAGTATGGTCCTGGGTTGGAAAAGACTGCAAAAGCGTGGGTTTCTGAGGTCATGCGACGTGAGCGGGATGGCGGACAGCAACAGCAGCAACAGCGGGCCGCGCTGCAAGCCCAGCAAATGCAGGCGCAGGGCTCGATGCACAGTATGGGTGGCATGAACAACTGAGGCTAGTCTGTTTGCTAGCACTGATATAAGGTGGCAACATACGAGATTGACTATAGCCTGCGAGGATAGAAGCTTTTCCACATTTACAATTTCACCAGTGTAACACTGGCTCGAAGTCAATTTATGATGAGTATTTACCCAACGGCAGTGGGTCATTGGTTAGCAACCACTGTATCTTTGCCCTTTTTTTTGTTCTTTTTTTTGTTCTTTTTTTTGTTCTTTTTTTTGTTCTTTTTTTTTGTTCTTTTTTTCTGAACTTCCGGGGTTTTGTACAGGGACCAGGCATCGTGGAGAGAGGACGGCGTCATTTTATGTTATTGCTTTCTTATTCTGTTTTTCTTTTCTTTTTTTCGTTCGATTGTACAATTTGGGCGCGGCTTTCGGTGGGAACCCTGGGATTTATCAAACTCGATACCATTCTGTACAGGAGTTATTTTGATATCACGACGCGACCATGGGGGTTGGATTGCAAATTGCATTGTGGAAATACCTCGAATTTGATAACACAAAATGCAAGAACTGGATTCTGTTTATTAATCTTCTAGACATTCGTAGGTGGTCTCGATTAGTTCGCAAGTCTTGATTATGCTTCGGTGTACTCGACCCTACATGTCCACTGGCAGACACCTTGACTGATTGCAGCATCTGTCTAAACACATCTCGAGTCAATGTCGCATTGAACTCTTCCCAAACCAAGTCTACATTCTCGAGAGAAGCGGAAGGACCAGAAGCACAATGATAAATTCATTCCATATAAACAAAGTCTACGAATACAGGATGTTCCAGATCTTCAATGGATGTTTGCCACCTCGGGCGAACCGTAGGACAAAAATCTAGTACTCACTGGCTAGGGAGATAAATCTCCATTTCGATATAAGCACTTCTTCGGCGCGACCGCGGCCATGAAAGGGCCGGATCGCAATTTGACATCCGTGCTATAAACTGCAAAGCGTGTGGGGGGAGAGAGGGAAGGCACATGGTAACGATTGTGAGTATTCAATTAGATACAGAAGGTATCAAACAGAGCTATGAAAACAGGAGATATCAAAAGACGTCGTCAGTATATGTTATGCAAAAAGGCAGCCAGTGACGATCACTTCCTGAGACTGTTCTCTGGTCAATCGGAACTCAGACTGTTGAGCTTGATATTTTTGAAACATTCATGGAGAAGTTCATGTCAATAGAATTGGTGATCATCATAGTAAGGAGAGACCAGAGTTGCCTCGCGAGATGGAGGGGGTATATAGAGGCAAGGCTAAAGCCAATGACCAGGAGAAGACATTGATCCCTTGGGCAATGGCTTTGCAAAGCATGTTGTTATTTCGTGGAATAATAGACAAAAGATGTCAGATTTTATGTGAAGGAGCTACGGAAAATTGGAGCGCTGAGTTTTTATATCGTGTGATTACATAAATGATGTGTCAGCGCAGGCGGGTCTAATGGTGACTAAGCTCGTTTCCCGATTGGGAAAAGTATCAACAGCCGAGTATACATCTCAAGGATGGACTCATGTGGGATTCCAGTGCCTTATGACTTTGGAAGTGCTGTCACCTAATAAAGAAGATGAGGAAATATAATGGCACAAGGTCTAGGCTATAAGACCCTTGAACTGTGGTTGGCTCGAGCACTCACCTAAAATGCATTCAAAAACGGTAATGAGATCACCAATAATATGGTAGAAGTAGACGAAATTAAAAGATTGCACCCAACGAGATTAAAGTAAGGTGGGAAATCAGACACCAACGAAAATATATGCACTGCTCTGAGGACAAATTCGAGACCCCAAGCTAGGGATGGAGATCGCCGCACATCGGACGAATAAGCACGGCTGGAGACGTTCACTACCACAGATGAGCACACAATGGAGAGAATAATAATATTGAGGTCGCATCGCATATAAAAAATAGACTCACCTCACAAAATAACTCATACTAATGCTAACCCAATCTCAGAGTCTAGATCCGACTTGATTGACACTCTAGTATCACATTCCAGTGCATGTACATCATACCCTCCGCACAATTGGTGTAGATCAGTATAGCGCGTATGCGGGGCCATTCGAAAAGGTTTGCTCGCATATCAACGCCAAGCTAGATTGGCATTGCGACATTGATAACCTTTCACCCGGATGCTGGAAGGTCCGTAGTTATGCTGTTCCAAACTCTGTATAATGTCTCCGCCTACTGGGATTTACCTCGACATGCAAGTCCACGAGCACAGATATACGGGTTCAGTGTGCTGATGGTAGTCATCCAAGTGGCCGGGAGAAACTCTCCGTGGAATGTGGTAATTGGGTACACATTGATAATGCGCTCGTTCTATCTGACACTAAATAGGAAAAGTTAGCGGAGGGAACAAAACGTCAAAAAGAGTTCGTAATCGCTGCAGTGAGGTATCTGAATAGCAGATCGAATACGAACAGCGGACACTGATCGTTCGATCTTGAATTGAATCGAACGATTTACTGGGAAACAAAAAGGTAAGTTTGTTGTACGGGATTAATAGCCTATTAGCCGGATTGGCGGATGCATCTCCAGACGTTAATCCTCGTAGGTACTATTGGGCATGGTAAAAACACAAAATCAAGGAATTGAAGCCAATAGTGGGAAGGTTGGATATCATTCTCGCATATCATGCCATTGGGACTGCCATTCCCAATTCGCACGGCGTGGTATATACATAGCGCGGTGTAACAGTGTACTATGTACATGCAGGGCATGGGCGTCGGGCTAATTTGACGTCGTGCCTAATAACCACCACACCGCACAATTGCCAAAAGCCGGTGTAGCCGTGGACTTGGGTATTTGGAATAGGGATTTGGAATCTGAGATTGGGATTGGGGAGTTGGGGAATACAATTTGGAATTAGTGAAATGTCTCTGGCATCGGAAAATAAATGAGCTCAGTTTCCTGTATGTTGTACTTTTTTGGGGGGCGATAGACAAGAGCAAAGAATGTATATGCCGGTAGTGGAGGTGCAGCAAAAAGTCCTACCAAAACCCTTGGAGTTTGAAGAACGGTAGGAGATCCCATGCACGTCGATCATTAAAAAGCAAATATGGGTTTCATCCGGAAAACAACGGGACCTTTGTCATAGGAGGCTAATCTCTGCTCTTTTGCTCGGAAAGCGTTAAGCCAGTGGAACTGGGAATGAGGAATGGGGGTGACGCATGAACACAGTGGCGAGAGTCCAGGCACGTAGGAGCGCGGCTCTTAACCGTGTGAGATCATTGGCCATGCAGTGTGTACAATGTAGCATGTTGATTTCATTTTTTTGCTTTTTCTCATTCCCGTCTCGTTTTCGTACTTGCTTTTTTGTGCCAAGTGCTATACTTAGAACTACGGAGCACGGAGTACGTCGGAGGGCTTTTTCAAGGCTTTGGTTCTTCACAGAGAACGGGTGAATGGGGCTCCACATGGCATCTGATACATGCTACTAGCGATGTTGTTGCGCTGTTGAAAGTAGCGCGGGTCATGGAGTGGAGTATCGGCTCTTCGCCCATCGTGATTTGCAGTAGTGTTGCCGTGCGTATTCGGGGCACAGTGTTCCACATAAAGAGTATATAGTATTACTCTGATCGTGGGTAAATGATGCCCATAGCCGCGGTGAAGAGATGATGACATGGCGTTTCTGAAATGGGGGTGATAAGAAGACCCCCGTTTAGGAGTGGAACGAGTGGAGAGCTCTGAGGAAAGACGAGTAGAAAGTACAGTTTGACCATGCTCTATTTCTGCAGCAGGCCCGATTTGTTCAACATTTGATCCACTCCATCGACCAGATAGATCGGTTTGGAGAGATCCAGGGACTAAGGATCTAGAGCCCCGAGTGTTGTGATGTGTAACATTTTGGGGACATGGCCCAACTCCCCCAAGATCAGGAACCATGCGAGAGGCCGAGTTATAAGGTTGTAGCACGAATTTAAAGGATATTGGTAAGCTATCAAAAGGGGGGTGGTATACATAAGGGCTGAATAGTAATGCAGTGCAACAGTGTAGATCTCGATTTTTGTGTATATTATGCCCGTGTGCGACAATAGGGTAGTAGTACAAGCGATAAAAAAAAGAATAAAGAATAAAACACGTAAAACAACGCGTTGTAGCAGATTGTACACGATCGCCCCCTGAGGGCTTCCTCCAGGGCTCCCAAATGATTATCCCAAGTTGGCGATCCCCAAACCAGAAAGGGAAAGAAAGACATATGCAACGCCGCATAAATTCCATGTTCAAAAAACCTCCCAGCCTTTGGCACCAGACAAATTATGCAAGAGAAAGAAAAAAAAAAGGGAAATAAATCAAAGTCTCCTATCCACCAGGAGACATGTACAACGCCAGGCCAGAAGTCAATCTGGCCCATAATGCCACTGCCATTTCATAGCAGTCGATCCGCCATAGACGGGGTATCAATACGGACCAATGAGGACCACATTTCAGTTTTGTGTTTGTGTAATCCCATATTTTTTTGGAAGACTCGCGTGGAATTCGGGGTTTTTTTTCGGGTTTTCGGGTTTTGGTTTTGCTTTTTGGTGTCGACTAATCATCCCAACCATCGACGCTCAGCTCGCCACAGTCAGGCATAGTGTCTTCAAGCTTGCTGCCGTAGATGGGCCGTCCATCGGGAGTAAGCTGTCCACGGAAGTCCGGGTCGAAATCTTGACTGGTCTCGTCGAGGGTCGCGACGTAGCGGTTGCGACCGCCTCGCTTGCTGTGGGTCTTGGTATAGTGGGCGTTCAGGTTGTCGCTGCGGGAGAAGGCACGGTGGCAGCCAGGAACCCAGCAGACGTGAGGCTTCTCCTTGGAGTGGCTCTTCATGTGGCGCTTGAGATGCTCCTGGCGCTTGAAACGTCCCTTGCAGCCGGGCTCCTTGCACTTGAACTGCACTTGCTTAATGATTGACGGCAAGTTCTCGAGGCTCAGGTTAGAGCGAAGGAGCTGTTTCTTGGAGGATTTGCGCGAAGGTTGGCGGTGACGTTGCATCATACCTTCGCGATAGACAGGAGAGAGCTGGAACTCTTCCTGGTAGTCATTGTGTCCGGACATTCGACTGACAGGGGTATCTGACCCTGAAGGAGTACCCATGGAGACCGATCGGTGAGGAGTAGAAGGAGTGTGGGTCTTGAAGGTTGGGATGTTGGTGGGAAAGTCGGAGTAAGACGAAGAAGGAGGGGTCACGGGTCCTGAAGGGAAGGGCTGGACCTGTGCCGGTGTGATGGTTTGAGGTACCAACGACTCGGAGGGCATCCAGCCGAGCATATTAGACATTGAGGCGGAATTCGGCATCCGCTCAGTGGGTTGGGTAAAGATTGGACGAGACAAGCAAGGGTTGGAGGCCGATTCAGGCAGATAGCCAGCCTGCTGCGGACGGTGGTAGTAGTTGCGAGCCATCTGGTTGTACTGGGGCATCGAGGCCTGGTATGGAAACTGGGGTTCCTGGTATGTCTTTGGCATATCCTGAGGAATCCAAAGTTGGTCGACGTTCTCATCGTATCCAGGAAGATAGTCGGGGAGGGGCATCTGCTCCTGTCGGTCCATGTTACCGCAGGGCATATTCATCATGCCTTCGCCTGAGGTGAGATCAGCCATTCGGAATGCGCTGCGCAATGGGGTAGCCGATGTTCGGCGCTCCATTGGGACGGCGTGGTGATAGTGGGAGGGCTCGTGCCACCCGGGTGAGGCCATTGAGCCTTGGCCGTAGAGACTGGTAGGCGTGGGAGTAGGAGAGTCCAAAGGAGAAAAGCTCGAAGTCATCGAAGGGCATTCACTTGGGCCCAAAGAGTGGCAGTCAACTTCGACAGTCAAACGATCAGAGATTTGCTGTCCGTGAGATCTCATATCGTCCAATTCTTCAGTTTTGAAAGGTCGAGATGCAACTGGGTTGATGGTATCACCTGCCCAGTGAAGTTTAGTAAATTGTATTGTTTTTGTGTGTAAGAACGAAAGCCAAGTCAAGTTGACAAGTAGTAAGAGTAGGACGAGTAGAACGAAGGTCGAGGTAAAGAAATCAAAAGAAGGTAAATATAAAAGAAAGGGATGGAAAAGAGATAGAAGACAAGAGAATGTGTATTAAGTCCCGGAGTATAGGGAAAGGAAAGAATGTTCAAGAGGAAAGGGAATGGAGGACAAACGAGCAGAAATAAACAAATTGGTCCAGCATAGAATCCCGAGGGGTGGAGATCGGACTTACAGCTATACGCCATGGTCTAAGCTCAGATTAGAACTTTGGGCCAAAATTAGAGGCGCGTCGCGTGCTTGAAGCGCAAAGCAAGGCTAGGAATGTAGACTATGAGATCCTCCGTTACCGCGGCAAAGAATCTAACGGCTGGATATTGGCTGGGATCGACTGAAGTTCCTCGAGGGCCTGCAGGTTTGATCGATGTTTCGCGTTGTTTCGCGTCAAAATGGACTGGGATTGCCAAACTCGGACAACAGACTGGGCTGGTATGGAACACCAGGAACAAGATAGGCGAAATATTGGTGTCAGTAGCCCTTCGACGCGGTTTAAGATAGGTTGAAGGGTTAAGGGGAGGCTGGTCTCAGATTGATTTAATATAGGTAGGGGGTATATGAGTACCTGGTTCGAGGGGAGGGGAGATTATAAGTACAGCAAGGAGTTTTAAAAGTCTTAAATCAGGAAATCAAGATGAGAAAGCAACGATCCACGGGGGAAGCTTGTTCCTGGTACCTTTTGAAGGTGAGAGACTTGGATCGGCGGATTGTCATCCCTCACCTTTTCTTTTTTCCCTTTTTATTATTTTTATTATTTCTATAATATCATATTATCATATTATAATATAAATGATATCAATTATATTTTAAAATCCATTTTTGGATCTGGACCCAGTCTTCCGGTATTATTTAGTTTGATCGACTTTTATCCTATATTGTTTTAGTTCATGCATTATTCTTTCTCCACCAATCCAGTACTGAAGCATGTTCTCTGTACTCCATTGGAATGTTCAGGCTGTACCCTCTTAGGTTCCGCAAAATGTGAGCAGAGTCTATTTGGACATGCAGGTCGATCGCGTCCCCGGACTTTCTAGCCGTGTCGATCATGATGCACAAACCATCTTGATCTCCCTCTCCACTTGATGTCTAAGAGCGAAAACCTTGAAGGCTAAAAGAGTATTAGTTGTACTAATGTAGTTACTGGCATTTAACTAGTATAGAATGTCTTTTAAAAAAAAGACATTGGGAAACTCAGAGACATCGATTAATATAGAAGACCAAAATATGAGCTCGCTCGGACGTATAGTGGAGGCTTGGACCGATCTCATCCGTACTTTTGCGATAGGTCAGACGTTGAATTGTCTGTGCGAACCTGGTTGATGCTGCATCTCTCCCGGAGAGTAGCAATCTGAGATTCCAGAGTTTCCACTTATTGCAGCATTCCCCTGTTTCTCCGCCTTATTTCTTCTTCCCCCCGCCAAGGATAGCATCGTCACTGGTGGATCGTCATGGCATTGTTTTATAAAAATCATAATTCGATTTTATTCTACTCCGTGTACTCTATTATCTTGAGAGTCTAGTCTCTGCCCCACTCCCCACCCGACCCATCGGCTCTACCTCGATGTAAGCCGTACATACCTTTAGGACTACTCCATATGGGCCCAGCAAATGAATTTCATCATCCAGTCCTCATTGGAATGTGAGAACGAAAAAAGCAAATGACCGCAAGCTTCGGGGGCAACTAACATCCATCCCGCTGGGTCTGAGAAAAGCCACCCCTCCGCCCCAACGGTTCGGTTGGTGTCGGCCTGAGCTGGCACTTGCGTCTGACCCATCACGCGTCAGGTGAGACCTGAATGATGGGATTGTCCTCCCAGTTCGATGTGCACCTGTTCTGCTCTCGACTTGCGTGGCTAACAGCCAGAGGCAAAAGTTTCGCATTCTTCTTTCGATGCTCGTTCCACGCCGTGGCTAATTGTTTGAAACATGCCCCCGTCCAGATAGCGATCGGCCTCGAATGTTTGTCTCCGCTGCAGGCGAAATCGCGACCCGTTCTCCATATTAATGATAATTCTGCTATTTCTCTGTTTGCCTGTGTATCACATTGCACTTGCATAGCCCGGTGGATCGAGATGAAACAGGGCTTATCCAGTACTAGCGTTAATATCATCAAGCGTTTGGCTAGGCCATAAGGCTAAAGGATTAGATTTTTTTTGAGAAGAGTTATGGATACTAAACTCCTTTTGGCAGTCAGATTAGGTTTGAACTGGACCGAGTAGTGGAATTGCTCTTCGGTCCGTTCTGGCGGTTCTTAGTCTTGCTCTCGGCCCCTCTTTCTTGTCGATCGTTTTATTCGCGTCGATCTGTGTCCAGGGCCATATTGCTCTGTGTCTAGTTACTGTCAGATCTAGCCCCGACAAAGCCCCACTTCAATTCCTTCTATTTCTTGCATCTTCACTATTTCTTCCTCTAAATCTTTCGCCATGCTTTATTGATATACCTGCATAGCTATCCCCCCATGAGCTCAAAAGCCGCTTTGACGCGCTTCTTCAACCTTTATTAATAAGATGCATTTATTTCTGCGACTCTTCAAGACTATTGTACTTTGTTTGAATCCCGAGACCCCGGAAGCGAACCAACCCCGCCAAGAAGCTAATGGGGCTTGTTCCATGGATTCTCTGACTTCAAGGTTTTGGTTTAAGTTTCCCCGACCCAACCCCAGGTTATCCATGGGTACGCTCTATAGATGTAACCTTCCAAAGCCATATCCTTGGAATAGGTCCATATACAATATAGACTTTGGATGTTTGATATCCGAGAGAAAACAATCTGAGCACTTCGTAGTCTGAGCTTCGCTGATCAATTTCCTAATGGCCAGAACCGAGTGCAGCAAGGGCGACCAAATCCCCCCAAAAGTTAATAAGGTGTTTCCCCAGATCTTTCGGCCCCTGCGTCTGAACGCACGGCTTTCACCGACGTAAATGGCTTCCCTCCACAATAAACCAAATACGTCTCTATGCTATGATTTTCGACACTAGAGACCACTATCACCAAATATACATCCTATTGCAGTGGGCGCGTACCTAGAACCCCCAGACCACTACCGAAGTATCCATCCAACCCACCCGATCCAACCCCAATGACGTGATCATCAATGCTCCAAGGTTTCGATAGTGGCTTTCGTTTGGTCGCATCGAGTCATACCTCAGTCTTCACAGCCGCTTTGGCCTACGGCCGCGCCACTGTGATCGCCAGTGGCTTATGCTGTACTTTGTAGGGATGGAGTGTGGCTTACCTGGGGTGATCGTCAGGCGTCCGGGATTTTGTACATGCCTTTCCTAACTGTGTCTGCAAATCTATAGGGATCTACAGCGAACATGTCGCCACCACTACTGACTACGGGATACTCGCCTTCTGTAGTTTTGATAGGCCTCGTGGATAGGTACCTCGGGATGGCTGACACTCGTTGGGCTCTCTAGGATGTATAATCCCTGTTGATCGCATTGCTTGGTTTCAGATGTGCGCCAGCCGTGGCGACTGAAACAGATAATCTCTTTACTGAGCAGCTGCCCTCTTCCGGTATAATCACATACGAGATTACGTACCATTGTAGATTGCTGCAATGGCCACTGGGCTGGACACTTGGAACTATGTTATATTAAAAAAGACAGGCCAGTCAACACACACTGTGCAAATCCCGAATTAGCAAGCCTTATCTGGGCTCTGGAATCTGGCTGCATTAGCACGATTTCTCACTCAGAGCTACCAGGTACTCGGAATACACAGGTAGAGCTATCAACTTTTGCAGTCCGCCCAGATTCTCCCGGTTCTTCGAAGAACAAAGAACTCGGGCTTAGAATGCAGCCCAGATAGCCCAGGTGACCAACGAGACATGCAAGCCTCCCTCCCAACGTCACGGCAATTTTGTCTATTCTTATCTTATATTATTGCGAAAGTTTACCACATTCGTAAGTACGTGGCAGTCCATACAAATCTCCCACTAGATTTTGGCCCGACATACTTGCCTGTATATTGTACTACCTATTATTGTTTCCTGATCGATGATTGACATTGGCATTCTTCGGTATGCACAGCGCTCTCCCCGGCCCTGTAACTCGGCTTGTGCCTGGCTGCAAGTGCTGCAGGTCCGCTGAGTGCCACTGACGCAACCGCAAATGTCCATTACTCGGCATGACTATTCAGCTTTCATCGCGAGTCATGGTGTTGGTTTATGATCTCACACCAATACTTCAACTTAGGTTCGATATGCATTTTCCAATAAAGGTTATCACATCCTGAAGCCAAAGCGCTTGACTATTTGTATGATAGGGGACCGTGCTGGGACTTAATTTGAATATCTAAATGTGTTTTTTTTCTTTTTCGTCTTTCGATAAAGGACTCCAGAGATCGGTCGAAAGCTGATCGTTTTATCGGTGTCCACCGAGAGATTGTTACCTAATTGGGTATAGGTATTATGGGCTCCAGAGGGGATGAGGCAAGCCTTATAGAATTGATAAAATGCAGACAATGATTTATCTCATAGAACATTCGGCATTGGGCCGGATGATGCAGGGACGGACTTGAGCGGCCTATAGGAGGCAAGCATCAGAGATCGAGGCTCCAAAAGTGATCAATAGTACAAAAAATAGCATAGACACAGACGGGATCATGCATAATCCCCAAAATGGCATCTGGTTGTTGCTTTCGCTTGTCTTTCGGTGTGCTTTGGCAATGGGTTCACTCCCGTTTACCCCCACCCCCCTTGCTTGTTGACTTCCTTTTTCCTCTTCACGTAACGGCTTCTCGTTCGCTCACAAAGGCATTCAAAAAAATTGATTTGCTTTTTTAATTCGATTTTCCTCCAGTCAATGAAGACTCCACGTTGACTTGCATTGCATTGCCTTGCATGAATTTATTCCCGGTTTCCAGGAACCAACTTCATTGTGGCGAAAGTCTATGTGCCAACGCCCTAGGAGGGCTCTAGCTCTGCCCTGTTGAGGCTATTCTTGCTCATGGTCGGTTAGTCGTGTTCTCCTCTATTCAGCTTAGTTTCCTTCAGGGATTCCCCAGGTTGGATCCTCGTGTGCCTGTGGACATCCTGGATGCCTGTCTCCTCCCAGGGACGCGATGTGAGTCGCGATGAAGGAGCACACATACTATCAGGATACTTATTACCATGATTCGTGACACGCATCTGAGACAAACCAAACGTATTCGGTTCCTATTACTTGAATTGTGAATCAGAAAATAATAAGAAAACCTTACAGTGTCGCAGAGATGCAGCGTTGCAATAATCCCGCCTATATCACATACCAGTGCAAGCACACTGACCTGCTATATTTCCTCCAACTGCCCATATATGCATGCCCGCTGCCACTATCTTATGTAACCTAGCCTATACTAACTAGATCGAAAGTAGCTACAGATGTAACCAAGGTAGGATGAGCATGCGCCCGCAAAAAAGGAAAAGCCAGGTTCGATTCCCCAATAAGAACGGATCGACCCTGCATATCGTACTCTCTGGAGAATGTCAGACATGGGTGTTCTGCAGGAACCCTGCAGAGCACGAACCATGTCTAGCCTGCGAGGTCGCCGACGGCGCGCCCTGATTGGTGTGATTGCAGATGATCGCTGATGGGAATCTGATGATATCATATTATTGGGGCCCTTGCGCTTGCCTGGCCTACTCGGGAGAGGTACATGCTGTTATTAGATGCTGGTTTCATTTCCCCTACATATTGGCTCCAGGGCCGCGACTCTGATATCCGACTATGGGGTCTTGAGTACTGTTCTTACTGTATCTTGGTTTCGCGGAGTCGTGTTAAATTGGTTTTGCTGGGATCGCGGTGAGTGCTTGGGATGGACTACTGTGACGCGGATTAACCAGACAGGGTTGTATGTCATTCTTGACTTGAGTGGGTTTCTACATGCTCTGTGCGGCCTTAGATGGGGCACGGCCAATATGTGGTCAGATGAGAGGGGGTTTGGTGGTCGTAAGCCCTTTGCGTAGGTTTTCTAGGCAGAAATGCTAACTTGGACTGGGAAACAGATAGCGCTGAACTCTATGGTGTTAATTTTGATCTCTATTGGATTGGTGAAAGGAGAATGGTGTTGTGCTTACTGAGTATGATGGTTTTTTGGGGACCATCACAACAGCATTCATAACCATCTGACCTTCAAAGGGGATATTCATGGGTTTCCGGGTGTGATGTAGATGAAATCAAGCGTAACAGCCAACATTCGGTACGGCGACTTGCCTTTCCTCAACGGCATATCTAAATGTCTTTTCTGGTGTCCTTATAGCTATCGTGTTATACTCCTCTCCCAGCTTCTTGGGGAAAAAATAACAGAAGAAACAAGAGCTAAACTTGTAAATGATAAAAGACCCAATGCAAGCTCCCACCTTTATACTGATTCAAGGAGTCTGCCGTAAATGATATTGATATAGGTTCTGCCAGTAGTTCTGGGTGAATCCAGCCTTGAGGGACTTTGTTATCTTATAATGATGGTGTACATGGTGTGCAGTTACTATAGCGTTTATCGAGTGGGATTCTACTAGTGAAGCCAGCTTGACCGAAAACGATGGCATTTGAACAGGGATATGTACTCTATATTGCTACATGGTTTTATAACGTGCCATAGTCAATTTACTTTGATATACTCTTTGCTTGCAGTCAAGTGGTCGTACATGGATATATATTTTGTCGACTAGAAAGCATAAAATATGTAGACATGAGCACCGCGTCTTCTAGACTACCTTGAGTGAAGAAGATAGTTTTCCTTTTTTCATCGTCAACCTATAGTAACTTGTGCGGATTGTCTCATATATTGAGCTGACTGAGCGACACATATACTTATAATTCATTCGCTGTCCGGGGTATGCACCTATTTTCAAGAGACTTGCGTCCCTGCTGACAGTGTGTTACACTTCGCAGTATTGGGCTCAAGACGGCATCATATTCTGGCCTTATTATTTGAATAAAATCTAGACTAACGCAATTTATTATATAACTAATATAGGGAATGTTGCCAAGGTGGAATAGTGAGCGATGGGTGAGCGACGAGAGATCTCGGGATGTCCACGGCACCTTCCTCCACTTTTCTTTTCTTTTCCTCCGCAATCATCACTCGTATACAGTTCAACCTTTTGTCACGCCAATATTTTTGACGAACTTGAGGAAGAACGACGTCTCGTCGAAGAGAGAGGATGATGCCTCGCTAGAGTCATGTTTTCATTCGCTTCTGACTCAGTGACACCTCAAGCTCAGATAGTTTGCGAGACGTGGACCAGATGAAGCCATGGAATACTGCATAGGTTCATTGGATCTTTGCAATATCGTCACTGTCGATGTGGTTGGACTCTGTGTGAGCAGACTAAACTCCCTCCACACCAAAGTGGCCCGCTACACCAATAGCAGGGAAATTATCGATGAGACGAGAGCAATCACAGACTTCCTCCGAGCCGAAAGCGACCCGAAGGACGACCAAATGGTCTTGCTGCCTATTCATCTTGGTATAGCATAACGCAGCGTAGGCTCCGCAAATTGGGCCCGTCTTCACAGAACAAGCACATAAGGATCCTATCCGACGCCGCCACTGTGAACAGCCCGCCGTGGGATTTGCACTTCGTGTCTAATCATCTCTTGGCTGAGAAAAGAAAAGGAGTTAAGGATGATGTTCCTTGCTCAAGGTTGTTGTTGACCGTCTATCTAGCAATGTCTCGGTTCTCTGGAGTATAGCCTGTCAGGTACTGAAGGTCACTTAGAAGAATAGTCCGGCCGTCCGATTTTAGTTTCTTGTTCTTTGTTCTTAGTACTCTAGCTTAAACCCCCCTTTCGATTGGCCTTCATTTAAATCTGATTCCAACCTGAGATCAAAACCGACAGTCCACTCACAGAAAGCAGGCTGCTGATGTCTGTGCTCCCGTCTTTTGCGAACAGAGTATCGGCGTGGTGGAAATGTCGGCACGGCCACTGGAATGAAGAGAGTTGTACCACACATGTTGAATGGCTGGACGGTCTTTCCTTTTTCCCATACGCGATGAACTCGGCCCACAAGAAACCTCTGAAGGAGCAGGGACTCTAAGAATCACAAGTGTTAGTCTAGTCTAGACTTGAGAACATTGGCTCTAAATACTCATAGAAACTGGCGACAACAGAATTTCATGATAATCTTGTGCAGTGACTGTAAAATTCAGAATAAGACTTTGCCAGGTCCTATTCAACGTACAGAACCGACATATTTTTCGACTTCGGCCCAAAAGAAGAGATCCGAACAAACTTGAGCCTTCTGACATGAGATGAATTGGAGAGCAAAAGGTGAGGAGGACGAATGCAGAAACCCTCTTCTGTTTACTCTGTAGTGTAGGGAAGGTGCGATTCTTGTAATAATTGTAGATATGACTTCACTTCTTACGTGAAAAGGTCACGATCCTTTGTATTTTTTATGCTAGACTTATTTGCTACTTGAGTCCTGCATTCTGTGACCTGATTTCCAAGATTCCCATTCCCATCATCATCACAACTTGCAGAATAGCAGCCCAAGTGCCAAAGACTTGGCTAAGTATATGGAATGGCTAAATGTGACGCTATCCAAATGCAAGCAAGTAGCTGACTGCTTGGTCCAAGCCCGAATCATTTAAGTACATTGCCAAAAGGAAACCAGGACGAACAGGTATTACAAATCCCTAAACAGACAGTGAAGCAGGAACCCAGGAGCCCATAATCTGGACGAGTCACCAGGACGGACAGGAATCTCATCTCCGACAGATGCAAGCCCAGAACTGAACGTGTCGCACTTTACCGCATGGACGCCACCCGACTCTCACTCGTGTCGTGCAACGGAAAGTCGCAGACCAAAAAAGAAGCAAAGAAGGAAAGAAAGTAGAGCTTTAATCCTCCGAGAAAACCCCTCCGGTTCTATGCAGTGTTGGCGGTCAGATTGCGAAATCTGAAGGTGCAGCTTCGGGCGCGTGCAGAAGACAAAGGTGAGACCGGGAACTTGCAGGTTTACGTGGTTAAGTCAAGAAAATGCGGTCAACGTTTTCGTGAAATATCCTCGAGGCCTTACCGTCAGGCATCTTCCTGCTCTGTGATGGAACCGGGGTCGTTGATTTGTTGCAAAACCTCGACTGTCGGTGCGTTCCGAGGTTGAAAGGCCGACTGGCCCATGCTTTGGGGTCAGACCGATGGGAAAGACCAGAATGACGGGAATATGCCTGTCGGACTGCAAGATCGAGAGCAAGAGATAGATCGCACAACTACTTGACTGCACTGCCCAAGACCACGTTTCTCTCGGTCATCCCGGAAGCGTTCACACTGGTAAGGTGGTTTCACGGAATCCTTGAGGGTTCTTATATGAATTCAGGGGCACTGTGACACGCTGTCACCTTTAAGGCGAAATCGGCTTTTTGATTTAACCGATGTTAATGAAAACGTGGAGCTTATCTTCCTTTTGAGACCTGTCAGATCGAGCCCCGAACTCCGAGTTCCGACTTTCGATAACGCGAAGTCCTTGGAATGTCGAAGTTCCATTGGGATTTGACTTGAATTCAGGACGATAAGTTAATATGAAGATAAATGTCAAAAAACCAAACAAGACAAAGAAAGGAAAAGGAAGTTCCCCTGTCAAGCGGCCCCTATCTAACGGTCGTCTTTCATTGGACTCCGACAACGCATAAGCAGAGACGGGGTAACTAATTTAAAGGGGAATGGCGTCAACACATAATCTCCCTTCTTGACATTTTTGATGCCTAGTTTCTCGACCTTCCAAGGGCATCTTTCAAGACCATTCACAATAAACACAATGACCAACACAATGACAGGCGAGACAGAGCCACTATTGGGTTCGCATGCAACCAAACCAGTCCAGCATCCAAAGAAACTACTGGTCTCCATCGTGTGTGCTATATTCTTGCTATCGGCCGATTTCGGATTCTTCATGTCCACCGCACCGCAAATGGCTGTGTATGAGGATATCATTTGCCGAAACTACCAGGCCACTCTTCATGGGGCGGGAAATGGGACCCTGAGTCCGCCAGAATCGAATCCATGTAAATCAGAGGCAGTACAGGGAGAATTAGCGCTCGTGATTGGGTACCAAAATACATTTGATGTGGTGCCTGGTATGTGTGTTCTATGATACACTGAATTTGGGATGCTGATACTTTGGAAATGCAGGTCTTATACTCTCGCTGCCATATGGCGTCCTCTCGGATCGTTGGGGGCGGAAACCTCTCTTGTATCTTAGCATATTGGGCATCCTCCTCGGCGAGATCTGGGTTAGGATAGTTTGTAAGTCGGTTAGAATCTTTGCCGATACTTTACTGATCCCCTATATCAGGCCTGTGGTCCAGTGTTATTCCCCTCCGGATGGTCTGGATGTCAGCTTTGTTCAAAATCATCGGTGGCGGCGACCAAGTCCTCACGGCTATTGCCATGGTCATAGTGGCAGATGTCTTCTCCGAAGATGAAAGGTACCGTCATGGCTCGATCTTTCGTGATAAATCTAACATATATACAGAGCAACCGCACTCTTCCGTCTACAATCTTGCATCCAAGTCGCAGAGATTCTGGCCACTCCACTTAGTGCTTATCTGATGACCTTCGGTCCGATGTTTCCCTTTATCCTATCAGTATGCATTATCATTGTGGGAAGTATTCCATCTTTCTTCCTGCCCGAGACTCTCAGAAATGCAAAAGGAAAGCAAGTCAGCCGAGAAGGCCCAGAAGAGGACAGCGAAAGCGAGCAGTCCCAGCCTCCGAGGAAGCCGACGCTGTTGCAGGAGCTCACTCGACAAGTTCGCGAGTTCGCACAGTCAACACGCTTCATTTGGGCCGATTCTAATATCTGTCTAATGGTCTTTGTCATGTTTGTCACAGTGATGAGTCGACAATGCACAAACCTGCTTCTGCAATATGTGTCAAAGAAGTTCGACTGGAGTATTAGTCGTGTATGTGCCTGTCCTCTCAGTTGGATCAAAGACTAACCATGCTATAGGCCAGTCTCTTGATCTCGCTGCGCGGGATTTTTGCTCTCGTGACATACTTGGTGATAATGCCAATCTTGGCCTTTTTAGCCGCCAAACACCTGAACATCCGTGGAAAACATAGCGACCATTTCCTGAGCAAAGGTAGCGGCGTGCTTTCAATCATTGGTTTCGCCATTATCTCTATGGCACCAACACCCGCTATATTGATCGGTGGTCAGGTCATCTCGTCAATCGGCTCAGCATTTATGATTACCACACGCAGTATGGCTACTTCACTCGTGCAATCCGACCATGCTGGCACCTTGTATTCGGCAATTGCCATTGCACAGGGCGTAGGAACGCTCCTTTCCGGTCCATTATTTGCCAACCTCTTCCGGTTAGGCATGCATCTTGGAACTGCCTGGATGGGACTGCCATTCTTGCAAGCCTCTCTCTTTTTCGTTGTTGCTGTCACCGCCGTTTGGCACATTCGACTTGGACCGTCTCCGCGAGCCAATGATGAGGAACAGGAGCCTTTGTTATTGTAGTTTTCTATATTTCCTTCGGTTAATTCCATCACATCCACCCGATCCAACACGGGTTCCTTCATGTGGGAATGCACTGCCAGCCTGCGGAGACGAGGCAGACGGGAAACTCCGTATGATTCCACCCAGCAGTAATCCCAGCCATAGAGATACCCACAGCAGCCACTGTCACTTAAGCCAGACACCATCAGCTTTCAGATAAAACAGTCCAGATCCATGGCTAAGTGCTCTGGTTCGTCAGTGTCGGGCGATCAGCGGGTTTAATCTCACCAGGTCAAATCAACTTGGATCAACTTGGACTAACAGTCGGAGATCCGAAGGGGGTAGCCCGGTCGATGCAACCTCAGAAGGCGTTTCCTCAGTCTTCAGACGAAAACCGTCGGACTCTTATTTAACGCTAGAGTGCGTTGTGCATTTCTGTCTCGTCATTGGAGAGAAGAGCGAGAAATCCACCTCTCGGCATGCCCCGCTCGATGATCGTCGCCTACTTGGTTGGACCAGCACTCCTGTGCTTGATATTATTTCTTCCTTGAGACGATAGGTCTAGCGGCGACATCCGAGAACAAATCAGCGTCTTGTTATCGGTGCATGTGCTGCATTTGTTATGTACCTGGCGATGTTTATGCCGAGTATGGTCTCAGGACCGCAGCATAAAACCGTGCGATGATCCTCTTACATCTCTTCACTCAGCTCGACAGTTCTATCTAAATTCAATCGTGAAAAGAAAGATGTTCCAATCCCAATCCTCAAAGGGCATGCTCGCCCTAGCAGCCATGGGCCTAATCACCGGCACAACCGCCAGCCTCGAAACCTGCGAAAGCGGCACCGGCTTCAGCTGCGCGAGCTCCTCCACCGAGCCAACCTGCTGCTTTAATTACCCAGGCGGTGCCCTCCTGCAGACTCAATTCTGGGATACCGACCCATCAACCGGTCCTAAGGACTCATGGACCATCCATGGACTGTGGTACGTAACATTCCTACCTGATCTAACCCCTTACAAATGCAAAATTGTAAACTAACCCCCTCTCCCTGCCATCCAGGCCCGACAACTGCGACGGCACATACGAGGCGAGCTGTGACTCGAAGCGCGCTTACTCGAACATCACAGCGATTCTGCAGGACCAGAACCTCGGTGACCTGGTCGACTACATGGACGAGTACTGGGTTGATATCAACGGAGACAACGAGGACTTCTGGTCGCATGAGTGGAGCAAGCACGGTACTTGCATCAACACCATCGAGCCCAGCTGCTATTCCGACTACAAGGCACAGGAGGAAGTGGGCGATTACTTCCAGAAGACGGTTGAGTTGTTCAAGAGTCTGGATACCCACAAGGTATGGCCCCTTCTCTGCCCTTCACGATATGTGCTGCTTCTGACTGCGTCCCAGGCTCTCGCCGCTGCTGGCATTACCCCGAGTACATCCAAGACCTACTCGCTCAGTGAGATCCAGGAGGCTCTTACCGACCTGCATGGCGCGTCGGTTTACCTTGGCTGCTCTAGTGGCGAGTTGAACCAGGTGTGGTATTTCTATAATGTTAAGGGCAATGCTATTGATGGAACATACAAGGCTGTTGATACCCGTAAGTGTTATGGTTCGCTTTTTGGTTGCTTTACTGACATCCTTGGTCCTTTTAGTCACTGATTCTGGCTGCCCCAAAACTGGCATCAAGTATGTGCCCAAGTAAATACGGAATGGGGGTGATGAGTCTTCGTGATGATTGTTCTTGCTGATTTGCACACTGAAAGTGTCGCTGAACTGGTATCTCTGGATTCTTGCTATAGTACATGTCGATAGAACAGATTCGAATTCTCGTTAATCTGATATGATGATCGTTCGCTTGACGATAACGTTTCACTGGGTATAGAGGTAAACCGGTGGTTATATGCCGTTGACGACACGCGCCTGTTCAGGGTCGAAGCTCTGAGGCAAGCATGTCAGCCATTCTCGGGAAAGCATCCTGGCTCTGCGGTGGGCATAACCGTAATGTTGGGAATCGGCGAGCAGGATGGGGCTAGGAGGTCAAGAGCTCACCCTTTCAATCGGAATCGAGCGCCGGCATAAGGGTTGCAGAGACTTCCGCAATAACGAGACTCTGTGTGAAGCCATATGCTTTTTGCAGCATGCGGCAGGAGGAAGAGTGTCTGACACTATAAGGGGATTGGACAGAGAGCGCACGAGGGCTGATTTCATATGCCCTTGAGCCGTGCCGCCCGCCGTTCCTCTTCCCTCTTGTCTTCCATACGACCCAAGAAGTCCATGCGACCGATATAACCTTCTTTAGCTTTGCTATGCGTGCGCAGCTCATCTTTGATACCCGCTGAGTCGACGTACGAGGCCCAGTCGAGTCTTGACTTCTCCACGGTGTTGATTTTGGGTCCGCGCGGGTCTTTGTTATCGGTGACGAGTTGCTTCTCCCAGCTTTTCTTGATCGTGCCGGTCGGGTTGGGGTCGAATCGCGAGATCTTGCGAAGCGGTCGCCGAAGGTTACGAGTGGCGTTCGCGGCTGCGTCCTCATCGGTGTATTCGACATTCTCCCCACTCGACAAAAACGCTTTAGCCTCCGCCGAGTGTTTAGGCACAACCTTCTCCTCAGTGATCCATTCTCCAGCAAACTTATAGGTTCGCTTGATCTTAATCATCTGGTCGGGTTGCACCGCATGGCCTATTTTATGTTCTGCATCTCTGGCACACTGGTCCTGTGCCTTCGTTTCGCCCGCTGATTCGGTTTTTGGGACGGATTCGGATATCTGCTGGGTCTGGGGTGGCTGCAAGCTGGTATGGGTTTGGGGGGCATTCATCTGCTCCCATAGAGCGTCCACGTCCACGGTCGCGCCGTCGACTCTGGCCAGCGGTTTGCGCTGTTCTTCCTGCCTGCTCGGGAAACGCGTATTAGAACCCGATAATAAGTCAAGTAGCATTGATTAGAACAAAAAGCCCACATTTGTTGTTTCATTGCGCGTGTTCGCACGAATCCCCCAGTCCCTCTTTCATCGTCGTCCATGTCAATGTCGACATCGTCCTCGTCGCTATCGCGCGCGCGTTTTCCCTTGGGCTTCTTCCCGGTCTTCTTCTCTTTCTTCTCCCTCGCTTTTCTAATTGTAGCTTCGTCTCCAGAGTCAAGCTCTGCATCCTTTGGGATCTGAGATTGGGTGTCTGTCTTTCGCTTCTTCTTTGCGGGTTCTGCGGCTTCATCGGCATCGGAAGATAAGTCGGAGTCGTCCGGTGCCGCGTCTAGCTGGAAATCTTCATCCTCAGCGGAGTTATAGGCCTCCTCATCAAGGTCCAAATTTTCCGCCAGAGTAGGGTCTGTCATTGTCCGTGGTTTTTCTGCTTGTCAGGGCTTGTCAAGAGGAGGTCCGGAAGGACGCGCAACAATGGAGAAGGATGAATTTCTGCCAAAGGCGGTGTCGCGGTGATTTATGTCATTTCCATTAACAAGTAACTAGATGTAACTAACTAGCTATATCTTCTACTAACTACATCTTCTATGCCCATCCAGTTGACATCTGGACATACATCTAGCTTTAACACACACGCTGACGTCGTGAACTCATTTATATCTACAGCCAAGGATCTGCACTGGTCAGAAAAAGCCCAAGCCCTTTCACAGTATTGGCAGTCCGAATATCGAACCCTTGAATGCATACAGTCCTGGACGTCATTCAGGTCACCCTTCTTGTTGAGACGAGTAAGGTCCCAGGATGAGCTGGTTCCGCAAGGGACAGACACACGGGACTCGATCACGGACAGCATGATAACAAGGAGGGGATTGACAACGGCAGCAGCAATGATAGCATTTCCCAACATCCAACATCATTTGGGAGGCGATTGGTGGCACTCTTGTCATACTGGTAGGAGAATTATGAGGATATAAATGGGGTGAGAGAAGAATTGGTAAATGGCCGAATGCTCCACTATGAGCGAACGAGCTGACAATTCATGTTTTGATAGAAGAACAGGGAAGAAACAAAGCCTCCCCAAGACAGCCAGCAACAGCCCAAAGAACAGACCGCCTGACGGGCTGTTCCTCTTGAGGCAAAGCCGGAAACATCTTCATCGAGTTATTAAAGTTCAGTCCCAAAGGGGCACCTCACAGAAATCGCATGCTTTTACGGGGCGTCAGCATCTATAATACATATGACGGTTAGTATAATTCCAGTATCGCGATCGATCAAGGCATGGGGGCGGTGAGAGAAGCAAATTATTCTTACCTTCCATCTCGTCCAGACCGGTCTCCGGCCTAGTCCACCATTGGGGTTCACCATCCGGGGCGGGCTCACGGGCCGCTTGGTGTCCGGGCAGGTTTTGCTGGCTGGCGCCACGCGCTTCAGCGCTGTGGACAGCACCGTGACCGCTTCTACGATCACGGGAACCAAGACCGCCTTCGCGGGCAGCATTATAGCCGCCGCCGCCGCCGCCACCACGGCCAGCACGATGATCACGTCCACCCCGCACATCACCACGGCCTCGGCCTCGGCCCCGGCCACGGCCACGGCCATGGCCCCGACCACCACGGGCTGAGCCACCACGGGCACAGAATTCCTGCTGTGTACAGTCATGCACGTCAGTCATCATGACCACTGCTGCCAACCCGAAAGAAGGTTGGGATAGATGCAAAAAAAAGAGGGAAATGGGGTAGAACTTACGTCCAATTGTGCTTGGATTGCCCGCACAGTGAGCTCGGCAACACGGGCGTCACGAGCAGCGGAGGGTTGGATACCTTCCTGCTATAAAATATATCAGTATATAACCTCAGAAGATCGGGCTGAATGGGGGAGTAAGAAATCAGGATAGCGTACGTCAACCTGCTGTTGAATGGCCTGCGTCATTAGCTGGGCAACGCGGGCATCGTGAGCGGCGGCAGCTCGGGCAGCAGTTTGCTGTGAATTATATCAGTCTCCGCAAACATTCCAACAATGGAGTGCCAATAGACTTACACGACGGCTGGAGCGCCAGGCTTCCTTCCGGCGGCGGGCAGTACTGGCGCCGCGGCCAGTAGGACGGGCGGGCTGCTCGCTCATTTCGTAAAAGACGGCAGAAACAAAGAAAGCGAAGCACTCAATTACTCGTTGTGGTGCGCGACGAGGGAGAGAGTTGCGTTCTGCGGAATCGCAATGGAAGTACTTCACGAGGAAGGAAGTTGGTGTTTGTCCATATCGCATACATGCGAGTCATCGTCACCCTTCCTTCCCGTTGGTGAGTTGCTTTATGCACTAGAGACATTAAAATATCAGATGTCTATCTTTTCATGTCCTTTTTGGCTCGGGGAGTTCCCCTCCAGACCCTCGCTAATGAATGACTTACTAATTTTCTGACGAAAGCACAAATTGGCTTAGGCACTGAAGGCTGGCATATTGGCTCTGATTCTATGC
Organism: Penicillium egyptiacum; assembly: GCA_911456345.1. Classification (NCBI taxonomy): domain Eukaryota; kingdom Fungi; phylum Ascomycota; class Eurotiomycetes; order Eurotiales; family Aspergillaceae; genus Penicillium; species Penicillium egyptiacum. The sequence goes on from CAJVRC010000895.1 coordinate 117,478, forward strand.
AAGGCTAATTCTAACTCTGATTAAGGTACATTCTGGCTGAAAGTATTGAGGGATGTTTATGAAGCGAGAAAGATCATGGTTTGATTGCCGAGAAGAAAGACCTATCTGACCGGAAGAAATATCCAGTGAAAATAGCAAAAGACATCCCGCCATGGCTGTTCTATCTATGCAATCAATTATGTAGTTTCATGGTTACTCATAGCCTCCGAAAGAGCCAACCTAAGGCGTCAGGATGTGTGAGGACCTATTTTCTATTGCACTACCTGCAATAGCTAACTGCAATAGCTATAGTGTAGTCAGCCCATGTAAAATGCGTAAGTGATTGTGGAGATTTAAAAATTCCTAATGCGGCTCTGGTCATTCACCATTGGCCAAGGGGTATCAACTGAGGAATGTAACCCCGATCTCTGGAATGCGACATTAGAGGAAGTCATGATGTCGAAGAAGCACCTCATTGTCAACTCCCATGGTAACTCGCAAGCCTGTTAGGACCTGAATACCGCTTTGGGCGAGATTGTCTTCTTCTAGTTCGATCTTCGTCTTCAAACTGGTCTAGGGTTTTATACTAACCCAGTGCACGCAAAGGACTTTATTTTCTAGTTAGTTAACTTGTTTAATCTCTCTTCTTCTATCCACATAGCTTTCTTGGGCATAAATGTGAAGAATACATGCCTTAAGAATGTGGATACTTTCCCACGTGCTTCTTCTCCCATCAACGTGCCGGGAATAGACATAGCCATGAAAGAGGACACAATGGTTCCATTGTCTTTGAGATGAATGTAACGTCCAGAGTCCAATATAACCCTGAGAGGTCTTGAGTGAATCTACTTGAACTTTAAACCCCAAGATCTGATCTATACTCAGGGCGCATTTCTTTCCAATTCGAGTTGTGTTTTCTTCAATATAACCATTCTCAATATCCATATGCATTTCTTTACTACTCATCTCCTTCTACTTGCTTCATCGGCTACCCTCATCGCCGCTCAAGATGGAATACCTACATCCGCAAGCACAAGCAACTCGAACTGCGCTTCCCAAAAGTAAGCCTCTAACTCTAACCACCTACGATTCGCCGTTTAAGATTCCTTTCTAATCGTCAACAGGGTTGTAGATTCATGCGTCGCTATTATGAAACGTGGACTCGCAAAGTGTACCTCGAGTGATTGGGACTGCAAGTGCTCGGGCGTTGCAAATATTGCCAAGTGAGTAGCCCATCTGCCGACTCTTGCAATTTCATAATGAAACATCCCTAACATACTTGAACAGCTGTTACGTAGACTGCTCCGATGATGACCCGGATTCGTCTGCAGCAAGACAGCTCAGCGTAAATGTTTGCGCTACCGCGAATGCATATGACCAAGGAGAGACCACCGTTGCACCCTCGTTGACTCTGCCCGGGTCGAATGCTGCACAGCCAACCGACATAGATGCTAGTTTAACCACTAGTGGCAGCTCGTCTACCACTGCCGGACCGACCAAACCATTTATTGGGAATGAGAAGTCAGCAAGTCCATCAGAAGGAGCTGCAGTTATGAATGATGCTGGTAGCTGGATGGCTCTTGTGGTCTTAGGACTAGGGGCAGCATTTTAAGGCTGTTGTTCCGGAAAGAATGGATTATAAGTCTTAAGCAAGCCAACATGGCTATTGCAGAAGCTATTTTAGTAAAGTTATAGAATTGCACTGACTTTGAATATTCGATCTGCAATATAAATGATAATGGTGACATATGTAGAGCAAAACCATAACCTCACTGAGACACAGACTAGAGCAGACATGTACTGCTGAGTAAAATAAAACAAAAGAACTAAAATACCAAACTAATGGACGCTCACCTCTCAGCAAATCATGCCGAGCATAGGTAACCCCTTCCATTCAAGACAGCAACCATACATTCATATATCAACGACCCAACGCCATTCTTACAGAGCACCTAACCCGCCCCCGCCGGCGGAAGTCATTCACTCATCAATTGCGAAACACCTGCTTAGTAGCAATCTCTAACTTCTCGAGTTGGAACTGCTCTGCCCGACGACGAGAAACATCCCGCTGGAACCACATGCCAACGGCAGCAACGAGTCCCATCAACCCTTCCATTCCAACAAGTACGCACAGCAACACAAATCCAGCGCGAGTATTGATGCAGTGTCGATCAAAGTGACGGGGTGCCTTAGTGCCACTTGTCCCGGCTTTCCACTTGCAGGTCCAGCTGTGGAGAGTTTCGTTCTTGCTGAACCCTGCTGGGTAATTCGAAGAAGGTAGGTATATTATGAATAGGATGCTGACCAGGGCGGTTAAAAAGCCTGCGATGGCTGAAATCGAGGCATAATTGTTAAGTGATTGGATACGGGAACGCGGCTGGAGGGGAGTTAATAGATGGTATCAGACGTAGTCGTGCAGGGCAGTAGAAGGGGGTGTAAGACTCACAGATGGTAGGAGCGCAACGGCGATGTATACCAGGTTCAAGCTGGTGATTACGCAGCCGCACGAAATGGCAGCGGTTGTTGGACGGAGATCAAAGTTCAAAGGCCACAGTGCGAGACCGGCACTCGCCCACTGGGAGGTGTTCTTGTAATGGCGCAAGGGTGGGGCTTCGCATGCGACGACGGCGATAGCAATGCCGAAAATCAAGAAAGATAGACCAAGTCTTGCAAAGTGGATGACACGATTGCGTTTCAGAAACGTCGATTCTTCCATGTCTGAAGAATAAGCACCGCCTGATCCGGCTAGGGACGAGTTTGAGGTCATGATGAAGGAGTTGGGTTTCGTGAGATGCTAGAGAGGGCTCAGGAGAGTGTGTAACTGTCAACCACCTTGCCAGCAAGGGTACTCCTAGGAATTGATATCAAAGGACGAAGAACCCGTCAGGGGCAATGATAAGAAAAAAAAAGAAAAGAAAAAGCAAAAGGCATGTACTAGGTTCAAATGATGTCTCAATGATTAACGGATACCAGCTGGGATATGTATATTTGCGGAAACATAGTCGTAGATTGATCCGGGAACTACCTTAGCGAGCGCTATTGCTATCACAGAGGTAACTGTCGAATGAGCGCGTATCCCGAAGACAATATTCAGCCAGTATTACTGCATGAAGCCATGCAGAGCGCTTCGATGGGACATTGATCGCGCTGATTCGCCTCAGACTCTAGGTTAAATTTGCAGGACCGTCGAGAATTGCAAACAGTGGCCTTGCAACTGGGACTTGTGCAATACCCGGAGCATAATTGCCTGGGCGCCAGCGTGCAGACTTGGCAGACGCATCGGGGAAGCACCAACAAAGCGCCTGATGGACCTAAAGATAGAGTGTGAACCTTCCTTCGATCGAATATGTGTTAAAGAACGGATCTCATTCGTATTTTGGGAAATCTAATTTTCTCGAGGGTGGCCATCGTGACCTGTGATAGGTGACGGCGAAGCGCCGAGAATTGTGCCTGGGAGCCACCAGCGGCAAGGATGATTCAGGAACACACATCCTTGCCTTGTTTGTATGAGGCATTCTCGTATCCGCTGAATGGATCTAGGCCTTGGTCTTTGTATATCGATGGTTCTCCCCGAGTACTACCCCAGGCATGCATGCCATTGTGCATAGTAAATAGTCCGTGCGGAGAGAGTGGGCGCAGGTAACGTTGGAATATTTCTATTTTCAATTCAACTCTCTTTCCTCTGACGCTTCAATGTATAATAGAATAATCCAAGGATTTAAGAATCAAGGAAGAATGGAAAGGAGATTAGAGAAGTCCTGGTCGCCACCGCCGTCGGCAGAACTTTTCCAGAAATGGCGGGGCAAAAGTGAAGATCAACTTTCTCTTTGAACATTTCAGATATATAACCTTTGCAATTGGGCTTGATTCTGATTTGAATCGATCATGCCTCTCTCCAAGCTGCAGGGAGTCAAGCTCCCCGCCTCGGCCGACTTCCATGGTACTAAGCAATTCCACGAGATTAATAGATGCAAGCTGACCAGAGATAAGTCCATCTTCGTGATGGTCCAATGATGGAATTGGTGACTCCCACTATCCGACAAGGAGGTGTAAACACCGTTTTCGTTATGGTAAGGGGATATCTTTATTGGGATGGGAGCAAATCCTGTCTTTTGAGCTATATCTAATACACTCGATAGCCCAATCTTGTGCCACCGATTACAACCGTTGACCGTGCTCTGGACTACCAGAAGCGCCTCCAAGCCCTCGAGCCGAATGTTAACTTCCTTATGTCGCTTTACCTCCACGAGACCGTGACGCCGGAGACCATCATCGAAGCTAAAAAGCGCGGCGTCGTTGGTGTGAAGAGTTACCCGGCCGGTGTGACAACCAACTCTTCTTCGGGCGTGGTCGACTACACGCAGTTCTACCCCGTTTTCGAGGAGATGGAGCGACAAAACATGATTCTGAACCTGCATGGAGAAAGCCCCTCCGGAGGCGATGTGACAGTGTTGTCCGCGGAAGAGCGCTTCCTTCCCAAGCTCTTTGAGCTGCACTCCAAGTTCCCCAAGCTGCGCATCATTTTGGAGCACTGTACCACTGCTGCGGCTGTGGAGGCCGTGAAGAAATGCGGTCCCACTGTTTCTGGTACCATCACCGCTCATCACCTATCCATTATCATCGACTCATGGGCCGGTGACCCATTCTGTTTCTGTAAACCTGTTGCTAAGACACCAGCCGACCGAGATGCCCTTCTCCGTGCTGCTGCTTCAGGAAACCCGAAGTTCTTCTTCGGGTCCGACAGCGCCCCGCACCCGGCGGCATCCAAGCGTGGTGGCGAGAAGATCGCTGCCGGCGTCTTCACCCAACCATACACCACTCAGGTTGTAATTGATGCCTTTGAGCAAGCCTGCGATAACGGTGTCCTCAAGGAGGATGAGATCACACCAGAAATTGTCGAGGGTTTCATGAGCAAGTTCGGACGGGCCTTCTATGGCCTCCCGGAGGAGCAGAAGGAATTCATCACCATCCAGAGGAAGGGCGAGAAGATTTCGGAGATCCTCCAGTCAGAAAAGATTGACGTTGTCCCCTTCAGGAAGACCCAGGAAACATGGAGCATCACTTGGTCTTAGTAAGGCGACCAGTACATACTCAATAATAAAGTCGTAGAACGAAACATTTTTGACATGCAAATCCTCTTACACAGACTTGTCTTGCGTAAGCATGGTTGCGACGCTTTCAAGGGCGTGGGCCTCTCTGATGTCGATTCTGCGACCGGCGACCACCGGATTTCCATCGTCACCCACAGCAAGCTGACCAGCTCGCTCGAGATGGAGTCGAATTCGGCTTTCGATGTATTCCTTTCTCTCATCTCTCTTGGACTTGGTTTCCATTGGCACCGTTGCATTAGGCAGCGCTGCCAATTTCGGCCGGAGCTGTTCGAGTGTCGTCTGCAAGGCGGGCAGCTGCGAGAGAATGAAAGTAGTGTTGGTCGTAAGAGGCGTGGGTTTCGCATTGGGCCCAGCATCGACACCAACACGAAGCTGGCGTGCAGCTGGGCTAGAGGTCAAGAAGGACAAATCCACTGGCTTGTTTTCGGCCGTCTTGGACACACCATCTGCCTTCGCTGTTTCAACTGTCGACAGGATGGATTGTAGTTGTGAGATGACCGCCTCGTTTCGAGCGCATTCTTCTTTTAGCGACCGGTTTAGTTTCTTCGTCTCGAACAACTTCTTGCGTTGCGCATGTACGGTTTCTGGCGTCGGCGTGTCCGGGAAAGATCCGAAAGAGAGACCCTAGCACAATGCACATTAGTATATACCCTGTTACAAAACGTCCAGAAAATTCAAGATCTAGAAATCTTTGAATGACTCCACAAACCTCGTAGTGTTTCAACCGCACCCAAGAGAGCAAGTCCCCGGGCACCGTGAGAATGTTGCGCAGCACATAGATCTCGAATTTGTCGAAGGCCTTATCAACATTGGCTTCTAGCAGCGTCTCTAACTGATGCAGTCCATTCTCGATCTCTAGCTTCGCCTCGGGATAGACCACATTGCCATCCTCGTCTGTTTCCGCGATGCTGGGACCACTGCTGTCATGGGAGAAACCGAGCCGTTCAGGCGGCGTATTGAGTAGCCCAGACTCCAAGCTAGAGATCGCTTGGTAGATCAGGTTGTTAATGGAGTTGATAATGTCATCTATCAGAGACTAGGGAGCCGTCAGCGATATTCCCAGTTGCAAGCGGTGGGTCCTGAGTCGCAGGTCGTAGGTCGCGCGTGCAGCAACAAGCCAATGCGTATCGGTCTCGATCGTCTTACCAAGGGTGTGTAACTGAAGTGCTCAGTGAGCAAGGAGGTCGTCGCATCGTCCATCTCGAAAAGACTGGTCTTCTGGCTGGGCTTGACGCGTTGAAGAAACAAAACGCGTGGGGAAAATCCACTAGCCACCGCCTTCCGACTATCAACTATACAACATTCTTGGTGACATCCAGCTTTCGTTTATTCTTTGTTTTCCCCCTGACTTTTCTTTTATCATCTCCGATGCATACTGCGGGCTTGGTACGTTGTACATAATTTGATGTCAGACTGACACGAGTCCCATTCCGACCTCTCATCCCAGTCACAAGGTACCCGACAGCGTTGATATCCGGCTGAAGCAAGACCCTTGTTACTTAGCTATCAGCATGTCTTGTACAACGTGGCAGATGACCATCCCCTGGCAAATGTTCTGATTTGAACGACCAGACTCTCGGGCCATTGGAAGGTTATCATCTAGTCCAGGTAAGACACCGACCTTGCCCCCATGTGTCTCCTAGTTGTAGGGGAAAGAAAATATTATTTAAACTCTGCTCGAGGATCCTGAGAAATTCGCAGTGTGCCCTTTAGAAATTACCGAAAAGGTGTAGAGACAATCCACACATTCCGTCTTGTCTATCTCGGTAAGAACCCATTCGGGCAGACCTCTAAAGGGACTAGTCCTCACATATCCAGCCCACGATGTCCCAGGGAAATCCCCTCCGAGTCCTAGTCATCGTCTCGCACAGGAGTTCTCAGATCTCCAAAGCCCAAAACAACCCAGAAGCCCTCGTACCAAAAGCCATCCGCCTCCTCAAGGCGAGCCATCTCTACATTCCACAAGAAGTTCACCCAGCAACGAAGCTGGTGGCAGCTCAGAAGTGGCGAACGAGGGTATTCTTCGTCTTCGACATCTGCCACACAGCCTACGACGCCAAGCTCGGCCATCTGCCCGAGCATAACAAGCTGCCCGTTGCTGTTGTTCATCTCAGCAAAAAGAACACAGCCTATGTGGCGAATACGTGGTTGTCGAAGAGGGTTAACAGAGACATTGCACTGTTTCACAATGCCAATGGCTTTGGAGCAGTGCCGCCTTTTGTTGAGGATCATACCGTTGGAAAGCCACCTGAGTATATGAACCCGAGGGATATTTCACTCTTGCGGGCCTCTTGCGTTTGAAGATGTTTGAATCAAGAGTGTTGCATGCTTTCTGCTGATGCTGTAGTACCTTGAACCATAAATAATAAGCCATAGTACATAATGGATTTGACCCAAGGCCATGACCCTTGGTAGGAGAGACGCAGAGGCTAGAAATCCATCGTAAGCTGCGGCGCCATTTTCTCAAGATCTTCAACCTATAGGATCGATCAGAATACCAAGGATAGCTGATTGGAGGATGAAAGAAGGCTTACCTCGAGGAACCCGCCTCCAAGACCTCTGCCCCCAGTATTTCCATCGGACTCGTCCCTCTCATAAGCAGCTCGGGCAATGGCTTCCCTCACAAAGACATCAAAATACTTGGCAACAACGCTATTGGCATCTTTTGCGACCTTGGTCTTCTCATTCTGGAAATGCTGGTGGAGTAAGCGTGTGAGCAGCTTTGAAGGTATTTTTGGGTCGCTGGACGTCACGTCCTCTGCTTGGTTTGTAGTCGTGATCTCAGCAAGGATATAGTCCGGCTCCTGAGAGAGCGAGCGCGACCGGCTGCGGCTCGATCCATTGGAGTCGGACTCCGATTCGGATTCGGAGGCGGCATTGGCATTGGCTGCTGGAGAATCAGGTCGGGGGCGTTTCCCAATACTTGTGGATTTTCTTTGGCCTGTAGATTTGCTCTGAGTCGTCGGTTTGCCTTTTGTTGTTTTGGGCACGGTAGTGGATGCGGAGGCTTTTGTGCTGGTTTGTTTCGCTTTTCCTTTCGCCTTTGGCGCGGAGCTGGATGGTCCCGCGCTGGTCGTTCGACTCGGGGGTTTGAAGGGGAGGCGTGGGCGCTTTTGAGCTGGCTGAGGTTCGCCGGGCATCGTAGTTTCCTAGATAGCTGCTGAACGGTAGTATAGTGGGAATCGCAGGTGGGAATGGTGAGGGTGGTGATATGAGAGATCGGGGAAATCGGGGGACACTCCGACGCGGGCGCGATCTACAGTACGCGCTGTCAGGTGATGAGGGGAGGCCCTACTTTCCTAGTGACGACAGGCTTGATTCGTTCTTCTTCTTCTTTTTGCTTGGTCCTTTTCTTTGGCTTTTTTTCGCGTATCAAAGTTACGTACATCCATGGATGCTTCCCATGGTTACTGCTCAATTATCATCAGAACGCTCCTCCTCAACACACCGTAGAAACATCCATGAGCCAAAACCCTTGCTGACGGGGAGGAAGTAGAGTTTGATTTTCTCAGTCCTGGTGACTCTCACTGGGACACTCCATGCGAATGGGGCGAGCGCGGCGCTTGCTGGCCTCAAAGGGGTGGTAGACATTGACATGCAAACCGACTGTGTTGATCAATTTACGAATGCGTTCCCAGGGAATGTTAAACAAACCAGTGCAGAAGCGGCTGGAGTAGAGGCCCTTGGGTCGCTCATTACCAGTCTCGGAGGCCTGCTGGGGAAGACCTCGTAGCTGTCCACTCAGGTCCTGGAGGGCAGCAAAAGTGCTATTGACAATCATATCCTCTGAATCCTTACGGCTGCCGTACTTCTCCGAGGTAAAGAGACAGATTATCCAATGGCGCCGGCGGTGTAGGATGAAGTCACTCTGCTGGGGTGGGATAATGAGTGCGGTGCCAAGGGGGCGGTGGACAACGAGAGAGGGGTGCGGGTCCTCGTCGCGTAGATCGGTGATGATGTCGGTGACCGGATGATCCTGATAAATAAGGCAGTGGTTGCGGTAGATCTTGTAGGCGGCGGGATACTATAAAACATCGCGTGATTAGCTCTAAGTTGTCGCGTCAAGTGAGTGATTTTAGGATCGACTAACCCGCTCACGAAATGCACGGGCAATGCCTGCGCCCCAAACGCCCTGGCAGTTGCACGCATCTAAATTGACTACGTTAGTGAGGACTCTAAGTAAAATAAAGGTTCGCTAAACGAGGGGTTCCCACGGATCAGAGCAGCGCCATTGGGGGCGTCGAACAGGTCGCCAGGGGTCTCCTGGACAAAGTTGACGGCAGCAGGCAAAGACGAGGTGACCAAGATTAATGACTCATCGCTGTCGGTGCGGCTAATCGCTGCAACCTGATTATCACCTGCGTCAGACATGATATTGTGTTGTGGACGGAGAGAGGCAACGAAGGAACTGGGATTTTCTCATGCTCCCTACGAAGGGCCGAGACAAATGAGGGTAGTATAAAGGAAAAGGTTGTGTGAGAGCATGGTGGAGGAAGAGTTGGGTGTTATATCGTCTGAAGCACACGATCTCACGTGAAGCGCGCAAGGCGACGCATCTTTAACAACTTGAAGAAAAAGAAAACAAAAAGATATGAGTATACAACTCTTGGAAAGGAAGGAAACAGAGGGAAAATAACGATACATACTACATTGAGTAGAAGCATTTAACTTAATTTTATGCTAGAGAGGAAGACTTGATGCGCTGTGGCCAAAGCAGGGTAAATCATATAGAATGAATGGTTTGATACAGCGAAGCCACATGCCAAAGCCCGTTAACAAGATACCCCAATGCAATAAAGTACATTAGCCATGGCACTTTGTGGTTCTCAAACAGAATCTAATCCTTTTTTCCCTTCGTGGCTGTGAATGGTTTCATTGTGGTCAGCTCGCCCAATTCACCCAACCGGCGGTTAACAAAACTCTTCAAGCTCTCTCTCTTCTTTAAGGTTCGTTCAAATTTCTCCTCCTTGGATGGGACCTGCTGGACTGGTTCCCCCTTGGGTGACTCTATCGGCTTTTTGTCGCCTGCTTGATCTGGCCTCGGGAGAGGGCCCTGACCTGAAGTAACAGCGACGGGAGAAGTTGAAGTAGAGTTTACGACGTCAGGACTCATGACCGAAGTGAGGGAAAGAGGAGCACTGTTGCCGCTGCTCGATTTCATACGACGACTCATCGATCGCGAGATAGACTTGAAGATCGAGGGGCTATTGCTGGAACCAATTCGTTCGAGGCGGTCGATCTCACTCCTGGCGGTCGTCCCATTGGTTGCAACGTTATCTTCGCTCACTGGTGTGTAGATCACGACTCCTTTGTCAGGTGCAATGCCAAACATTTCTTGGATCGTTGATTGGATTAGGCCCGTGTTGCGGAGGTTGGTGAGGGGTCCAATCAAACTCGAGAGAGCAGTGATCTTCAACAGGTACGCCGAACCGGAGGTATTTCCGAAAAGCAAGTCAGCGTTCTGGTCGATGGTGACAAGCATTGATGTCTCCGGACGCTGGTAGACCTGGGCAAGGAAGTGTGCGAAATCCGACAGTAACTTGGGTGTATCATCCTTAGCCTAGTTGGTGGGTTAGCAGAGAGGGATCTCCAGAGAGGGATCAACGAGCAGAGATCAGTCACAAACCTTTGTGTTGGTCTTGAGCTCAACGACAACAACAGATTCATGGGTGACGCGGTCCTTGGGGGAGTTGTGCGATCCACGGGCTGTAAATGCGTCTTCGTAGTACAACTTCTTCACCTTTGTCAACGGTGAATCGTCCACACTTTTCTGGGAAACATAGATAGGCATGCTCTCTGATGTAAAACGTGTGCTAGGGATGATGTTCTCCTCATCGTGCTTGTCCTCCTTGAACATTGATGAAGTTCTCGCCGGCCTCTCGGGCATGATGACCGGGGGTGCATTGCCACCGAGTGTTTGTAAAGCATCGCACGATGCATTGGCGGGTTTCTGCAGTAGGGGAATGTTGGTGGTCAAGCGAGGCAAAGACGGTTTCTTCGTGGAATGGTCCATTTTTGGAGTTTGATGAGTATGAGGTGATGAAAGTTGAAATGTTATAAGACAAAGACAGGAGATACATTGGAAGGAACAGAAAAAGTGTAAACAAAAAAGAAACGGAAGGTGCGATACGGAAAATACAAAGTGCAACTTCAGGCAAGAAAGGCCAATTCGCTAAACGCCGAGTTTCCACTGAAAAAGATTTTGTCAATACGTCTCCTTCGATCCCAAACAATCTCCCCATTGGTATGTCTGATATACAACACCCGATGCTGTGGAATGAATTCTTCGTCCGTGGTCTCCTTCTTCCAACTGCCCATGGCGACTTCTAATTGTCCTTCAAATCGGTCCACAAATCCAATGACATAGTTGTTGCGTCCAAACGCTGTATCCCAAGTAATGCGATTGATAACGTCTGTAACTTGTCAGATTGTCATTATATATGTCTCAACACCTAAGTACGTACCTCCAGCTGGGCGTAGCCTGTTCTCGCCGGCCTTCGGGTCGTATTCAGGCGACACACTGCGTTGATCCCGCTTTTCAGACAAGCTGCTTGACTCTGATGAGAATGGGGATGCCTCTTTATCAGTGATTTTATTGGCATCTGTTTCGCTCGGATTAATTGAAGCCATAATCTTTGATGATTCAAGAAATCCAGGATCTCCTTGGTTTTCATTGCCTAACCTGCGGATTGGAGTGACTTTATATATCACCATACTGGCATAGGCAGCACATCTTTTTCTTTTCATATCGATTTCACTTTTACGAGCCTCAGCCTTGCGGCTGGAAATGTGTTGGAATGATTCATTCTCCGTCATAAAATAGTGTGTCCTAGTGATAGGCTAAAGCAGGGATGCCAATGACTCAGAGGACGATCGTGGCTTGGCATACCTACGGATTTATTCTGCCACATCTTGGCTTTCCCCTTCCGTTTGTGCTCAGACCTTGCCGCCTTTGGCTCACTGAGTAGAACTAAGCACGCCTGCGAGCGAGCTGACCTGATCCTCACCTGAGCCGATCCTGATCTGAGCGCCCTAATTCGTTCACTGAGCAAAACCTGAGCAACCAATTGATATCCCTGAAAGCTAAGACGGGATAGCGTAGAGAGACGTTGTCTCTCTTGTATGGCAGGATACGATGCTACGCCGTTCCCGTAAGATATTGATGTAATGCTGATTGCTATCAGAACAAAAAAGATCTGACGGTGTTTTAATACTACTCACCAATTTTTGCCCGTTGGCGTGCGTTAGTCTTTGCGGAGGTTTTTAATCAAGTGAGTGACAACAATAAATCAACAACCAGTGATATGCCTTCCTGAGGCAAGGGAATGGTATTATATTTGAGCGCCTTGAGTATACTGCTATCACATTTCAGCGAGTTTGAAGTCGAACGTCCATATAAAAACCGCAATTGTGGCCCGAAGTTCTGACATGGCCATTGAACTTCCAATACAGGCTCTGGGTCCCATGGAAAATGGTGTGAAGCCAGCTTTTGTTCGGCTCTCATCGGTCGTCAACCACCGCTCTGGGAGGTATACATGGGGCCGAGGGAAATATTCCGGGCTTCGCTGAATCGCATAAATAGAGGTACCCACAACATAACCCTCTGGACCAACTTTCCGTCGATTATCTCACCTCCCTCCTCAGTCTCCCTCGGGCGGACGTGCATATTGGGGGTGATATTCGCAGCGACTCGTCGATACATGCATTGAGGTATTTGCACCCCTTTAACCTCTCCCCTCGTTGGAAATCTGCGCTAGATCGAAAATTGGTTCGAATTTCATTTGCTAGAAGAGTGTAGGGATGGGTGTAGTGACTGAGGTAGAAAATTGTAGCGCATAATGTAGTTGAAAGAGTGTCAAATCCTTTATGTAGCATGAGATAGCTGTCCATTTTGTGGTTTGTTCCTAACTCACCTGCAGCAGACAGGAGTCGACACTCCGATTGGATTTCCTCAGCGTTCGATTTCTCCCCAGAATAACTGTCACGACTGAACAGCAAATGGGAGAAAACGTCTCCACCAAGATCTTCGGGGCTGAGACCATGACGATCTTTCAAATTGGACTTAATATATCTAATGAAGATACCATGGCGACGATTCACAGACTTGAATAAGAAACTTGTTAAAAGTTCGGGACAAGGAAGCTGCAGATAGTATAGCACTGCCAGCCAGTCGAGTGATATCTCTGCCATCGGAATCAATACCCGGTTCTTCGGCTTACCTATTAAATTAGACCCTTTGCCGAAGACGAATTCAGTCATCGGATCGAAAGAGATATGCGCACCACTCGAACATGTTCATGACTGGTCCCCAGGAAGGCTGACCATGGGTATTATTTTGGATTTCTGATGGGTATAGTGAGTTGCAGAACTTCTGTACGTGATGCAATATTTTGGGTTCAAATTTTTGGATAGCCGTGTCCGTGAAACAGGCATTCAACATTCGACGACGACCTACATGTATGACTTTGTCGCAGATTGAGAGTATATTTGGAATCCCTTGATCGAGGAATCTATAGTGACGTGTCTTGTGAACCTTCCTTCGGATGCCGTAGATATCTTATCCAATTAGGGGCGAGCTCAACCGTACGGGATAGAAAAGCCTTACCTCTCAGTCCGGCCGCGTTGTTCCAGATTAGAGTGCTCGGGGTGTATCTTATCACAGGGCCTGATCATATGCAGTTCAGTTTATGTTGTATATGGGCATGGCTGACTAGGGCATACGTACCGTATTTCTGGTGGCACTGTAGCACATCCAGGTGAGACTCCCGTTTCAAGTATAAAGCCCTGGCATTGCAGAGCTTGGAGGTAATCGGCCCTGGAAATAGAAAGGGGATGCAGGTGAATTTGGTATATGCAATAGAAGATTATCTAAGCCGCCGAAAGGGCCCCGGGGGTCAGTTATGACACCAAAGAATAAACGTTACCAGTAAAGGTTGATGATGTATGTACTCACAGCAGCGATAATAACAACAACAACAGTCACTAACGTCCAGTTAGGACTGATCCAGCTTTCGACGAAGTGGGGTGCAATTTTCATAGAAAGTGTTCCATCCATCGCCTAATATGGTACTGTGGGTGGAGCAATAACGCAGAGTCCAAAAAGTAATGGAGTGCAATTACCAAGTCGACGCCTTGACTGGCAAGTTCCAACTAAGATATTTATATCTATTGGTAGTGACGTGGGCCCCTTCCTTATCGGTACTTTAATAGAAAGCCTAGCTAGGTAAAAATCATTAGACATGATGCAAAGAAGAGCTAAAAGTGAAATAATGTAGATACCAGATGAACCATGTGTAACAAAATAATTTATATCTAACGACTGTTTCCGCCGAACTAGTTCGTTCCGCCGAGGTGGCAGTATGGATGTTGATGTGCATAGAGACTTAAATAGCTGCACTTGTCCAAATCCCTCGTAAGGCGTCTTCACTGCAGACAAGGCTCTATATCTATACTCTGCAAACTGCATACCATACTCTGCAGATTAGAACAACTTGTTTCCTATAGTGTCATTATGCATACTAGAAGTGTTGATAGGTTGTTACACAATCCGCCACAGGGTGCATCTAGCATGCAAGGCCTGTAGAGGCGAATATCGGGAGAAAATCGAAAGCGGAGGATTCGGCTAGCCATGTTAGAGATAATTAGGCAGCACACTAGATCGCGAGAAATTTCAAGTAATTAAGTATTAGTTGAATTCAGATAACTGTTCTTCGGAAAAGGTTTGGGAATTTGTCCGCGTCGATCCTACATACAGAGGGCCTCGAGGCTCTATGTTTGAAATGATGTAATAGATTACCGGAGGAGCATCGGGGCATGCTGCAAGGCTATGATAGGAAGAAGTTACACACTACGCACATGCAGAACTAGAAAGATGGTATGATTTATGCTTCCTATGCCTGAAAGAACGCACGTGGTCGCAACAACTGCAACCAGCAAAGCAAAGTAATGATGCACATTATTTTGACTTGACAATCGTTATATGTGAGTATTCCTTACTAGAAATGATTTAAATAGACACTGCTCGTCTCTCTCTTTAGGTGGGTACAGACCTCTCATACCCGGACTGGAGCACCACGTAAACCATGAAGATCCTGGCCCCGTTCCTCACGCCTTTCGTCCTAGGCACAGGCCTGTACTTGTCAGGTTGTCAGGTCATCAGGTCACTTGGGATATTTTATTTCTAGTAGTTACTGGTAGCAACTAGGAAGACTCACAATATTGAAGAGTCGGAATCGAAAAGTCTCGAACAAGGTGCTCTTAGTTAGGATAGGATCTACCGTAAGAGCAGACCTCGCAAGCAGTATTTCTACATTCTTTCTTCAGGCCAGAATGTCTTCTCGGTCCGAAGTAAAGAAGAGACCCGAAAAGAATGAAGGGATCGGGAAACCGAGAATATCGGGAAGGATGACGAGAGGAATCTTGGCTTCCCATACCATTGATATCATGATGGGAATAGCATACTTCTATTAGAATGCGTGGGGGACGTAGTGTAGTGAATTAGGGTTGATATTAGATTCTCAATTTAACCTTGCAATCTAATAAGGCTTGCATCTCAATATATAGAAGTCTATTTAATATGGACGTTAGACCTTCGACTTCTGCAGTCTTCTATACACGTTTGGTTAAAATGAAATGAGAAAGTATTGATGTTGATTATTAACACATATAGAGAGGACAAGAATCATGATACCCAAAATAGAATACTATCGGCCTAGAGTTGTTGCTATAAATCTAACTTCATTGGGAGAAACAGGGACATTCACAACCTCGGGCATTAGCTGCATCTACTTTCCACGGATCCCTCGCTTTGAAATCCGCTTTAAAATGCCGGAAAAGAATCATGCATACCGAACTAGGATTCACCCCCACGCCGGGGTACTACCTTGGTTAGGTTAGCCCTTAAAAACGCTTAAACGCGAGAAGCATACCCCACGCGGGGAGATGATCTTTCCTATATTCAACCACATCCCCTGTCACCTCTCCCCACAAAAAAAGCCGGTAAAGGATGGTGTGACCAGAATAAGTCCGGGGTCTGACATTTCTCCAGTTTTCCCAGCTTTTCTGCGGAGAAACATATTTGTCCCGTCCTATAACATGGGTTTGATTGGTATGGCTTTTAGAGCACGGCAAATTATGGATACTTGCTCCCGAGGTCTCAATACTCGTGCTACTCTCGGACGAATAGATATCAACGCCACATAACTCAACCCCTGTAGAAGCCAGAGGATTCCAACACAATTCGCAACTTGCCCCGACTTGCCGCCGAGTCTCACTTTTAACATTTGCTCTTTTTCCCTTTCTCTCCATTCTTATACCCCTTGCTTCCTCTGGTATCTTCTTATCAACTTTGGCTTGGGTTATTTAATTAAATATTGAGTTCCAAAGTTGGCTAGTGTGGGCTTGCTACTTTTTTGGATTCTTCTCTCCACTTCCTAGTACTTCACCCTTTCTCACGCTGGCAAAGCAAACAGAAATGTCTCCCAGAAACCCAGAGATCGAAGAGCGGGATATCGACAAGTCTCGCATTGACAATGTTGGAATAGTCGCCAATGCCGACAGGCCAAACCCTCAGAAAGAAGCCCCGGCCTACGTTGCCAACCTGACGCCCGAAGAACGCACGAAAGCCGAGAAAGCTCTCGTCCGCAAGATTGACCTGCGTCTACTCCCCACAATCATCATCATGTATATTCTCAATTACTTGGATAGGAACAATATTGCTTCTGCTCGTCTAGCAGGCCTCGAGGAAGACCTAGGTCTTGTGGGCAGCCAGTTCGCGACCTGTGTCAGTATATTGTTCGTTGGCTATCTGTTGATGCAGATTCCATCCAACCTGATGTTAAACAAATTCGGCAAGCCAGCCCTCTACCTCCCAATTGCTATGATTCTCTGGGGTATTATTTCCACTGCCACAGCGGCCGCTCAAAACTACGCCGGTCTCGTGGTCATTCGATTCTTCCTAGGGTTCGTCGAGGCCGCCTACTTCCCAGGTTGCTTGTACTTCCTGAGTGTTTGGTACACCCGCAAGGAGCTGGGCTTCCGCACCGCAGCGCTGTACTCTGGCTCCTTGCTCTCGGGTGCTTTCTCGGGTCTTATCGCAGCAGGCATTACTAGCAACATGGACAATGTGCTAGGACTGCGCGCCTGGAGATGGCTATTCATCATCGAAGGTGCCGTCACTATTGCGATTGCCTTTATCGCAATTTTCGTTCTCCCCAACTTCCCCCGCACAACCAGCTGGCTTTCAGAGGAAGAGAAGCAACTAGCTGTGTGGCGTCTGGAAGAAGACATCGGCGAAGACGACTGGGTCGACAGCGAGCAGCAGACCTTCCTGCACGGGGCCAAGCTCGCCTTCGCAGACATCAAGACCTGGGTTCTGATGCTTATGATCCTCTGTATTGTCTCCTCCGCCTCAGTCACCAACTTCTTCCCGACAGTCGTCAAAACACTCCAATACGGCAACATCGAGACTCTACTCCTGACAGCCCCGCCCTATTGCCTGGCTGTTATTTGCGCATTTGCCAACGCATGGCATGCAGACCGTACCGGAGAGCGGTACTTCCACGTCACCGCACCGCTATATATTTCCGTCGTAGCATTCATCATTGCTGCTACTACCACAGCTACCGCACCTCGCTATGTGGCGATGATGCTGATGGTGCCGTCTTTCTACTCCGGATACGTCGTCGCCCTCGGCTGGATCTCAAATACCCTACCTCGTCCGGCTGCGAAGCGTGCCGCTGCCCTGGCTGCTATTAACTGTGTTAGCAATGCTAGCAGTATCTATGCTAGCTATATGTATCCTGATTCCCATGCTCCTAGATTTGGTACGTGTTTCTATACTGCTTGTTTTGTCTCTAGCAATCTCAACTAATCATATAGTTCCTGCAATGTCCGTCAACTGCGCAACGGCTTTCGTCGCCATTGTCTCTGCGACGGTGCTCCGATTTATGCTCGTACGTCTCAATAAGAAGCTCGATCGCGGCGAGGAGGTCGAGGGTGCTGTTCCTGGTGAAGGAAGCCGTCGTGGTTTCCGCTTCTTGGTTTAAGATTAGATCAGTTTATATTTGGGCTTTACGCCATGGGAATAATCAAGTGATTTGGCTGATCATAATCGACTTGTTTTCGATGCTATCTGGCTATAGTGCCAGCTAGACTGATTTTATAGAGCTCCCGGAAATAGACTCTAGTAGCGCCGGCTAGCACTATCGCCGAATACATTAGATAGGACGCTACCGCAAAGACTTAAGACCGAATAAACAGATGTGAACTCTATCAATCCGCCCCTGGAAAAGTGGGCAGAAACAGAGCTCCGTCCACCGTAACACCATCCTAAATCGAAGGATCAGCCATATCCGCCGGACGGAAAGGTAGCCGCATCGTATCGTCGCACGTGAGGCCGGCCAGTCCTTGCCCTATTCATAGGGGTATTTCATAAAAAACGCCAAAAACGCCAACCCTTAATCCTTCCTTCTTTCTTCCAACTGTAAAGTGGATTTAGAGTGAGAAGTATGAGTGGCAAGACCAGCGCCGTGGAAACCACCGAGAAAACTGAACGAATTCGCTGGTAAGCAACACTCTGGGTTCAAAGTAAGAGCTCTAAAGGGCGGCAGACCTGACACATATTGGAAGCTATGCAGATAGCAGGAGCGTACGGTTTCTTGGAGTATCTCTGGAACGCCTCGCAAACTTGCTTTGTTGAGAATATCCTGGATAACCTGTGATAGCGAGAAATTAGATCACTTGACCACGAATCAATGAACATAGTTATTTCAGCGACTTACTTTGTCTTTTTTTGGGTAGTTGGACAGAACAGACATTAGTGTGCTTTTGAAGATCGAGCGTAGGAAAACAGTCGAAGTACCTGCTCCTATGATGCCACCAACTTGCTGGCAGAGGTAATACATGCAGATGGCGATGGCATGCATTGACTGATCGGTGCATACGGCGAGACCCGTGAAAGTGCAAGCCTGCGCGATTCCTAAAGCCGCACCGGCGGGCAGAACATACAAGAATTCCCATTGATATTGTGTATCCTTTCCCCACCGAAGGGTAATAAGAAGGTACGCCGAAACAGTAAGAAGTGTTGAGGCAATGCAGAGTCCCTTGTAGCGATTTGACCTTCACCGGGGGAGAGAGTCTCCTTTAGTATCAACTAGTCATCTTAGGAGAGATCCCGAACGAACCTTTGGATAAGAACGCCGGCGATGATAGATCCGAAGGTAAATCCAATCGAGGAGGGAATAAGATAAGTCGCAGCCTTTGTTGCGCTGATATCCCTGGTCCAGAGGAAATAGGGAGAGAGGCTTGCCAAATGCTAGGCATGGAAGTTAGTGCATTTTCCCGGTGAAGTAAACAACACAGGCTCAGCTCAGACGTACCGCTTGACGACCAAACAGTAGCAGCACCTGAATAGCCATGTAAATGGCTGAGGTTGTTTTCAGCAGAGAGAGTGGAATTAACGGTTGCTCAGCGTAATATGCTTCGATTAGAAGGAAGAGCACACCGAACCCAACCGTTGCTCCCAACAAGACCAAAGAAGACTCTGATTTACCCTTGCCCCAGCTTTCAATCAATGCCAACAGACTCGTGATCGCAATGGCGAAGGTTATGATTCCTAGGAAGTCGATCTTGGGCGAGGCCGTAGAGTTCTTGAATCTGTCGCTGCTCTTATCCCCGGGCCCTTCTGTGGTTGTCAACAAGAGCATACAAAAAATGCCGCAAAGAAGAGCTGTGGGGGCCTGCGAAATGAAAGACCTAGGTATAATATCATGAGCAAACACGCATGAGCCTATTCTTCGTACTATTTCTTACCATCTCCAACCCACTGTATCTGCAATGGCCGCGCCCAGGGGACCACCAAATGCTCGTCCAATGGTATTGACCGTGTTGACATAGCTTCTTGTAAGAGCCACTTGACTCGGTAAAACATTGTCTGGACAATATTTAGCAGTGGGAAGAATAGTCCCTTTAACGTCAGGGGGAACCAGTTACCTGTAATGATCACTGAAATAAGGGCAACCATGCCCGCTCCTCCAAGGCCAGTGATAGCTCTCCCTGCAATTATTTGCCATAATAGCATTCCAGTTCCCCTGTAATGTTTGTCAGGTCAACATGTACTTCCAAGAAACCAAGAAGGGCCTTGCATACGAGATAAGGCAGCCGATACTGAATAAACAGTATGAAACAGCCAGTGGAATCTTGCGCCCGTATAATTCGCTCATCTTGCCGTACTATATAGGCCATTGATGATCAGCAGGATGTCCTGAGATATGCTTGGCGCCTCCGCTTACCACTGGCAGCGCCACGCAGTAGCCCAAATTGTATCCCGTGAGAACCCAAGCGCTATCCTCAACATCATCGAAGTCCGATGCGATCATTTCATATGTCACCATCAAGAAAGACTGATCTGCACCGGCGATAAAAACGCCTGTGCGAGAGTCTTCTATAAGCCATGCAAAAGCGGATAGGATAGAATCGGCTTCACCTACCGAACAGAGCCAGAATAATTCCCAGTGCCTTTCGCCATTTCGGGGTGACTATCTCTTCGCTACCTCTTCCCGCCTCCGGCTCATGGTCAGCTTGCGGCGAGAGCAAGGCCGTTCTCTCAGTCGCATGCTTCCCGTTCATTTTGAGAGACTTATGATAATCATGTACCCGATCGAACAAGGATATTTAAGTAGGGATGACAGCGGGAGAGCGGGACTCGGAATTTAAACCTCTGGGAGCGGCTAACGCACTGGCGTAAAGGGGCTCAGAGGTCCATTTTCATTTGGTTATATATGTTTTGTTTTGTGGCTATCATGAACTAGTTTAAATAATCCTGCCTTATGCAGGTAATACTAGTCGCCTAGGTTCACCTTGCAGGAGTTCATGTTGTCTGTTGATCTTGGCCTTCAGCCCTCTAAACCGGCAAGGAAACAACCCGAGAACCGAGCAGATGGATCGGTAGAGGCACGCTAGTAGATTTAGTTCGCCACTCCAGCTGAACTCTTTATTAATCCCACCGAATTGTAACCCAAGCTCAGCTTAAGTTAATTGTTTGCGGAAGCAAGGGGCCAGAACAAAGGAGGCAACCAAACGAAAGGGTATCATTACTATTTAGGCTAGACACTCTCAATCTTAAGACGTAAGGGTAGTTTTAAGCCAATAAACAAAGTTGTAAAAAGAGCTGAAAGGTCATTCGCTACTATTACAATGAAGACAAATACCTAGATTTGTATGTAGGATTGTTACAACAGGACAGTGGTCATTATCTTGATTGACTTTAGAATATAAGGAAGGATGGGAGTTAAGAGCAATACCCTTAGAAATTCTAGCAGAATACAGTGCAAACGATCTGAAAAAGAAGTGGAAAAAATAAATAAAATAAAAAACTGGGGGTATTCACCTGAAGCAGAGTTGGACGGAGGAGGAGAGAGACAAGAGGGAAAATCTCTGCTGAGGCCACGATAAATCGTCGGTTTCGTTCCATTTTGAAATGAATCAATGGCGTTCAAGACTGCCCAAGTGTATCTGTATCAACTCTCCTAACAATTTATGTGGATTATTGATCTCATAACATAAATTACATCTCATGCGGAATATTAACTAACTAGTCTGACTCCTGCGCCGACATAAATTTAGCGATTCGTAATAAACCAGTTCATGTAATTTTTATGTTTGAACTGGGAAATACATCCGAAGAACCTTGATATTGACGTATCACTACGACTCTATAAAGAAGAAGAACGTGATTAACATAAAGTGTCAATGTAATGTTGATGATGATCCCTATCTACTGTTATGAAGCTGCACTATATAGCTTCATGTGGACAAAGAGACAAAGGCATAAAGTCTAGCAAAAGGGAGGTCAAAGAGCGAAGGGAGATCTGTCAAAACTGCATGTAAGCAGCGTCTGCATCAATGCATCAGATACAAATATTACTAGTGCTCACTAGTTCAGTAAGTGGAACCACTAATGTAATGCAATGCAGCCATCAATTGCGTGAGTAAAGCAATGATATGTTACGAGATCTGATGTTTTACTCCACGCTGCGATGTGATCGGCTTCTATCGCATGCGATGTGCAAATCTCGGAGGACAAAAATCATGGTGTTGGAATAGTGGAATTTGAATCTACGCAAGAAATATGCCAATGAAGCAAAAATAGACCTATCGGAACATATAATTGAACATGGATTTCGTAGCTGTATGGATTAGCATGATGTAGGGGCCCAAGAGCAAGTCCACTTGGCTGCAGCCATATGAAGTTGTTGGCTTAGGTGCTCTGAGGTAAAAAGAAAAAGTAAAATGAAGGGCGGTGACAGGAGGGTACGAGCTGACTTAGCAGTGTGTAGAGCCCTGGAGTTCCCTCGTAGCTGCGAGCATAGAGTATAAAATCAATTTCTGGCGCCATATTCTAATTGATACATTTGATATTAAGCAATATCGCTAAAGCAAATTTCATAGTGACGACTCGCAACACCTCGACATGAGTCCTGTCATTCCCGCCTCCCATGGTATGGCTGTGCCAGACCGACTACACGCGGTGTCTGTCCAGATCCCTACCTGGCAGGAAGTTTGTGCTATAGCCCTTGGGGACATCAAGGCCACCCAAGCTTTGAAAAATGGATATCCTCGATCTTTCGTTCATAAAAGCATCCAAGTGGTATCGTTTCCCAATCTCCCAATTCCCAGCTCAATTATGCAAGTGGTCGCTGACAATAGATTTGAAATAGCTTGCCGAAGCCGTTCAAAAAGAATTCTTACTTTTGGAAGAGAAACTCATGCTTTTTTCTAATCTGAACGCTGCTCGTGCTTGTAAAGCCTACATGATCTCCGCAACTCATGGAGAACAGACTGGATCCTCGGACAGCATCTCAGTACGTAGTATTGGGTTTGGCACAGCTGATATTCCCGAGTACGCTCTCCAACTGCCACTTCTTTACGCGGTGGTATACCCACCTAAGTTATCGGGCACGGCAACCCTATTTTGGAGGCTGACAGGAACGGGAATATCTTCGCGTCAAGCAGGACGCTGTCTCCAAGCGCTTGACCGAATCCGCGAAGTGGAAGAAACCGCACAGCCCACCCCCTCTGTCTCCCACTCAGTCTACGAGACAATACGTGCCCGCATTGCCAGTCTGATTGAGTACGCCCCAGTTTCACGCCGAGGCCCGTCCAAGGTTTCATCGAAAGATGTCTATCTCTATCCCTCTGGGATGTCGGCCATCTATCATGCCCATCATATGCTGCTTAATTGGCGTGGAGCAGAGAGTGTAGTCGTGGGATTTACTTACGAGCTGACAATTAAGACCATGGAGGCATTTGGGCCGTCTTATCGATTTTTCAGCGCCGGCACCGAAGCTGAGATTGATGAGCTTGAAAGTTACCTAGATGACAGATTCCTCCAAGGGGTCAAGATTCAGGCAGTTTGGTGCGAGTGCCCATCAAACCCTCTACTCCGAACCGTCAATATGGTCCGGCTGAGGGAACTAGCCGACAAGTATGATTTTGTAATCGTTGTGGATGATACCATTGGGAATTTTGCCAACGTGGACGTTCTTGGTGTCGCGGACGTTATAATCACGTCGCTCACCAAGGCTTTCAATGGGTTCGCGGATGTGCTCGCTGGCAGGTAAGGATCTACAAAGTTGATCAACCCTGTCAACCTAACGTTTCACTTTTCCGAACTGGTCACTGATTGCCTCTTCATAGCATGGTCCTGAATCCGAACTCCCGGTATTACAGCAAGCTTCAAGCCATCATCAATGCCTCGTACATAAACGATTTACACGTTGACGATGCTCGCCAGCTGGAGAATAACAGCCGCAATTTCCTGCAGCGTGCTACGCGCATGAATGAAACGGCCAACTATCTCATGGACCAGATCTCTCCATACGTTTCGATCCCCTCCAGCATTGTGAGCAAAGTCTATTACCCGAAATTGTGCTGGTCCGCGGACAACTACCATGCGCGAATGCGGCCCGCCACCGAAGAGTTCACCCCGGGATACGGCGGAATGTTCACCATCGAGTTCGTCGCAGTTCAGGTGGCAATGGAGTTCTTGAACTCGCTCCAACTCCACAAGGGGCCGTCCATTGGTGCAGATGTTACGCTGGCTCTGCCGTATGTACAGATGGTGTTTCAAAAGGATAAGGAATGGGCCGAGAGTCATGGCATCAAGGAGACCATTGTGCGGATATCTGTGGGACTGGAGGACAAGGAAGAACTATTGGATTGCCTGCTACGCGCATTGGAGTCTGCCAACAAATGCAAAAGTCGTATTTAAGCGAGGGAACAGGGCGTTGGGGCGTTGCATTTCCCCCCTTCCATTTTCGTGGTACAGCTTATGTCGGACGAGGCGGAGCGTGAACGTCGGAGGCTGCCAGGTGTTGGTGCAATTGTGATATATTGTCCCAGGGATCCGACATTACACTTTGTTGTCTTCGTAACTAGTACATATTGATATAGCATTGAATTTACCTATGTTGCCTTTTAGAAACCAAACTATCTTTGTTGTTTCCCCCTCACTTGGTAACCTTTCCAGTATCCATTCAACATTCGGTACTGGCATTCACACAGATTTCAATCCGCATGGGGAATCGCTGATCTTAACACGGATCCATGTAGATCTACTAGCGACGAGGAGACCTTTGTGGCGCAAATTACGGTGAAAGGGTCATCATAAAAGGAAAATTGTGATGCAATGGCCCTAAAAATAGTATGACCCTATTTCTTAACTGTCGCGACTTTTCTAATCTGGGAAAGTCTAGGATGTACAATAACGAGACCAATGAAGCCTTCTGCGACGACTTCTTTTCTCGGCTGGCTGTCAAGATTGATATACGGCCGCTCAGTAACTCAAAGGAAATGGCGGCTTGTGCGAGAGCCCATTTCCTTGTGGTTGAAGTTGGCACAGTGAAATGCCCTTTGCCAAAGGGTGGATATGGAGATGCGAGTCGCAGATGACATTTCCCGAGGCGTCGAAGACTTGAGCTGAAATTCCATTCCATTGCAGATCCCGGTTACTCCGTACACAGCTTCACAAGAGGTCAGCTGAAAAGTTCAGCCCGTCACGCTCAGTTGCCAAGTGGATGAGCAGCAGAACGAGTCGGAGGTAGGTCTATGGAGAAGGTGGGGTCTATGGAGATGTGGGTCTGCAGTGGATCTGGGTCTATATTGTACAGGGAGCGTGCCGCACGGAGATATGACCAAAACAAATAATTATAAAAAAATAATTATGACTACATATGTAACTAACTACCTAGGTAGGTAGTCCAGCTCTAACTAGATTAGTAGGATGCGTTCTTTATGATGTAACATCATGGGCAAAAATGAAAATCTGATAGGACTCATTCTAAGGGGGCAAGGTATCTCCAGGCTCCAGGGCTCCAGCGCTCCGTTTTTGTATTACTAATACCAAAATTCAACTTGTACGCGATTCACGATTACCACCTGTACAATGCACTTAAGGTGGCATTGATCTTGGACGATTTCCTCGTCTTTCCTTGTCTTTTACGAGAAAGTCTCAATAGCCCAATTGAACTTTTGTTCACTCCTGCTGCTAGAGCTCTCGCTTCGCTTGTGATTTATTCCCGATAAAGGATGGCGAGTTCAACGGACCATCCCTTCGAGGGTATCGTCAAAGGACAGCTAGGTTAACTTCGATGCTCAACGGCGTCAACGGCGGGCTAACACCATAATCAGAAGCGAGTAGCACTCTACAATCACTTTACAACCAAGATACAGATCCCGAGAAAGTCAACCTCTTGCGCGGGGCCTATCAGGCTGTTGTTGGGGTGCCTTTTGTCCCGCCATCCACGATTTTGGTAAATATTTCATATTTTCTTTCCCTGATAGCACTAACGTATATTTCTAGGCTCGCCAGAAGTTATTGTGTGATCCTGACTGGCACCATGACTATTTACCTTTTCTGGGTGCTCCTGGGCTTTTGAAGGCTGGCGAGGAGCTGTTCTTCGGGTCAAAGAGCTCTGCCGTAGCACACCAGCTGTAAGAGATAACACTAACCTTGTCAGATTTGGATATATATTTGGACTGACATTAACATGCTCTCCTTCTAGTATCGCCTCCATGCAAGCCGTGGGAGCTACGGGGGCAATTCATATGGGTGCCCGCTTTCTTAAGGACCACTATCCCGCTTGGAAGGAAGGGGACCGCAAGATATATATTCCTAAGGATACATGGGGTATGTAATTATCTGTCGTATTCGGTTGGAAACCCCAACTAACAAATCATGCAGTCAACCACAGTAACCTTTTCAAAGCGCAAGGCATCCAACCCATTGACATTCCCTACTATGACGCCACCATCAAATCTCTCAATTGGCTCGCGTTCAAAACAGCCGTTGAATCCCTGCCCCCTCAGTCTGTGATTCTTATCCAAACTGGTGCCCATAATCCGACAGGTTGCGACCCTACTTTTTCACAATGGCAGGAGCTAGTCCAGGTCTTCCTAGCCCGCCGTCACTTTGC
The DNA here is from genome assembly GCA_911456345.1 of Penicillium egyptiacum. NCBI lineage: Eukaryota > Fungi > Ascomycota > Eurotiomycetes > Eurotiales > Aspergillaceae > Penicillium > Penicillium egyptiacum. The sequence continues at coordinate 144,041 of CAJVRC010000895.1, forward strand.
CTTTCTAGATTCTGCTTATCTGGGCTTCGTATCTGGAGACCCAGTTGCAGAAGCAACAGCCATTCGCATGTTCGAGTCTTCGGGCGTCCCGCTACTACTAGCAGGGACGTTTGGGAAGAATTTCGGGCTGTACGGTGAACGCATTGGAATGCTCAGTATCATTGCGCCGAACACTAAAATAAAAGAAGATATGCAAAAGCAAATGACTTTGTTAGCGCGGTCGGAGACGGGCTCCAGCCCCTCATTTGGGGCAAGGATTGTGGAGATTATCTTGAGGGACGAGGATATTAAAGAGGTGTGGATAGAGGATCTCAAGGAAATTACAGCTGAGCTGAGACGCCGCCGTCAAATGCTGAAAGATGAGCTAGACACGCTGAAGACCCCAAATGAGTGGGGATTCCTCACCCGACAAGTCGGGATGTTTTCGTGGGTTCCTCTTATCCTGGTCTGAGTTGCTGATTTTGACCTTCTAGGGACATGCTAGGCTCTTGGATTTTACGCCGTCACAGCTCCAATACCTGCGAACGGAAAGCCATATCTACATTGATGGAAACAGTCGGATATCATTTGCGTAAGATTTTATAGCTATTGACTGCACGTAAACTAACAATAATTTTTAGAGCACTCAATGCGGATGGTATCAAGTTGTTGGCTAGGGGTATCAACAACATGATTGGAAACAATGTGGCTTGAAACTGAGCTGGGTACTGTCTATAGGTCTTCAGATCATAGGTAACACGAATGTGAGACTTTAGGAATCGTAATACACTGATGTCTATCCATTATATCGCCCGCAATTTGATCAAGATAGACTATGAGAATTGTTCCTTACGACGAAGTGTCCAATTTTCTGTATGCATTATTTTCTTGTCGAGGTGTAAGCAAAAGGTCCCACCACAGCTGGATACATAACATAATATGTCGAAACATAAGGTCTAGATAGATTCAGAATTGGGGTTTCCTTTACGCCATCCATAGAATTTCCTTTCAATACTCTGTTCCCAGCTATAGAAATCTGCCATGTTGATCTTCCCTCAGGCATATGGATTCACATTTGGCGTCTCCGTTTCAACCAAAATGAAACTCGGAATGACTTTCCCCACGGCCTCCAACTTCGCAACCGCATTGAAATGTTTCATTACGTTCGGATGTTCCTCCCTCCATTTCGTATCCAGTACCCACTCCAACCCCCGAGACACATATATAGCCACAAATATGTCTGCAAGAGTTAAGTGATTACCTACGAGCCACTGCTTCCTATCTAGCATTCCTTCCAGTGAGCTTAAAAGTCGACGAGACTTGATCTTCCCAGATTCCACAGCCGCATGGCTGTAAGGGGGAGGATCAGAAAAGCCTGGAATGAGAGGAAGAAACCTACAGTAATAAGAAAAGGGTTTGATATCAAAGGGGAATATAAAAGGCCAGTCCATACCACAATGCAAGAGTTTGTAGAAGCTCCTGGTTGGCCCAGCTCATAATCAAAAGCACCTGGGCCTCTTGTTCATGCGACCCGTCTCCGAGAAGCCTAGCTGTGTTTGATAGCTTGGAAAGGTACTGTGAGGGAGAACAAAATCAGGATCCATATGGTAGAGAGTCATGTCATATAACTGCACCACTTGCCGTTACAATCGCAATTGTTTCTGTTAAGCGCAGGTCTGCCGCTTCGATCCCGGGGATTTTGCCCTGGCTCAGTGGGAATTTGCCCATGTACATAGCCTTGCCGACATTTTTGCGTGGGATTACCTCCACCAGCTCATATGGTATTCCTTCAAGTTCAGCCTGGCGAGAAATTTCCATTAGATTTTACCCGACATAGGAGATGAATATGGTAGGACAAACCACGATGCGCACAATGCGGGTGCGAGGGTTTCTCTATAGACCTTAATATCGACCACCAAAGGGAGACCAGGAAACGGTACCTCGTAGCCATATATCTGCAAAGCCATAGTGTTGGCAAATAATCATTTGTGAAACAAGTGAATGGTGTGAGGGGATTTTATAACATCCCACAATTCACAAGCGTCGCTAGGAATTACTAATTTACATGAATTTCTCCAAGTATCGCTGACGCATCTGGACTACATACTACATATGTAGGTACATGTACATATGTACGGTACAACTATACGGTAAGATACGCTGGAGGCCTGGCTTTCACACAAGTATATGTAATACGCTGGAACGGTCCGTCCGGTCCGTCAAAGCCAGTCGGAGCAGTAATTATCGTCCCCACTATTTACCTACTTAGGTACATGCATGTATGTACTCCACATTTGTACCTATATGTAACTAGTCTCCAGTTACGTAGTTTGTGGATCTCTCATGCGCTGTTTGTCTTTCCAACTCCATTCTGGGCCGGACGAGTCGCCCCCTTTGCGATTTCCTTGTATTCCCCCAGTACCTGCGTCCCCCAATTGATAATACCTGCCACATCTGTGCCACAGATGAAGAGTCTCCATCCCAGTTTGAGACGGTCCTGTAGAGTATCCGGCATTCCACCGCCCATCACTGTGAGACCGTTTGCATCCGCGGCTCGCTGGATTTTCTCAATGGCCTCCAAAAATTGGGGATGATGGGCGCTGGCGGAGCAGGGCTGTAGCCCCAGCGAGGACTGCAGATCAAATCCCCCTACCATGATGGCGTCAACTAGAAGGGAATCTAGAGTCAATATGATGATGGGAGCCTGGGAAATCTCAAAACTGAATCTCAGAAGAAAACAATAACATACCTCCCGGTACCTTGGCGATCTCTTCGACGTTTTCCACTCCGTTGATGTCCTCTACCTGCGCGAAAATTGCGACGTGATTGTCCCAGATTTCCGTAGTTGAAGTACCTTCCGGTACTTCCTTCTGAGGACCAATCAGGGCATATGGAGGCACACTTCTATCACCACGGGGCGGGAAGCGAATCATGCGAACCAAGTTCTCGGCTTGTTCTTTGTTCTGGATATGAGGCCAGACGATACCACCCGCGCCGGCGTTCAGGGCGTGAGTTACCATCTCAGGTGTCGTACAGCGTACGATAGGAACCATCGAACCATTCGAGTAGAAATTGATGGCCCGGATTACAGCAGCAAGCTGAGTGGCACCGAAAGGAGTGTGTTCCTAAACGTAGAGAGTGGGGTTAATGCGAGGTTCAACGATTGGGGATAAATTTTCATTACTCCATCAACGAAACAGAATTCGTGTGGCAACAAGGCCACGACCCTGGCAGCCTCTTCATGTGGGATATGGCACCATGTTCCATAAAGAATATCCCCGGTGCGCAGAATCCCCCGCAAATTAGTCGGCAAGGCGAGATTCGTGGCGTTGTAGTCTTTGACGTTAACCATTATGTATACCGTGAAGATATAGAGGAATGCGAATATTGAGAGCTGAGAGTGGGAGAGTTACAAATAACAGGTAGAGAAAGTGATAACAGCCAATATTGCCTAGTGGAGCGATTCCAGACCAAACACCGGGGAAACTCGGTTTCCACTTTGTACTCCGTATGTTGCCAGAGTATGTATCGAATCCAGCAGATGATAGCTTCGAATACACATGGAGTAGGGAGTATTTACACCGCTCTTAAACTTCGGTGGGATCATCGTGTGGCTGGCTGAAACCCACTATTGCAGGTAGGTGGAGGCTGATGTGGAGGTAAATGGAAATGCAGATGCAAGATAGCTGACGGTATGATAGTGCTGAGCTGCAGTAGATTTATCCAACAAATTCTGCAGAGCTGTTTTTTTTTCAAAAAGGATGTGGTATATTTCGAGCTGAAAAGCCTGAAAGCTGTCACGCCATATTTATTCGCTCGGGATCAAGGAAGCATCTCCCCGCTCATCGTAATCTTGCATTAAAAATTGATGCCTTTCGCTTAGTTTTAGTGCCAGTTATTCTTGTACCCCATACAGTCACTCATACGCATCAGGATAGTATCCCTACCCTTTGCCATGGCAGCCAAAGATTTCTGGACTACCTCCTCAAGAGACTTCCAGAAGCATATCCAAATTGTGCTTGAGTCCAATGAGCCTCCAGTACCATTTCCCTTAATATTGGAGCCATCTACCAACTCCGTATCTCTGCCTGACGTTCTTGAAGGTGTCAAGAGAGAGTTCGCCCCAAAGCCCGGCGAGACGCTTCAGTCCAACCAAATCCGTAAACTACTCGATGGTAATGGCGGTGCCATCTACCTCAAATCTCTTCCATTGCGCTCGGTCGAGGACTTTTCACAGTTCCTTGATGCTTTGTCCGGCGATGGTGACAAGGGGTGGTACCCCTACGACGCCGTGGCCATGAATGTTCTGCGCAAAGTACAGGCCAAAAATGTACTCACCGTAAATGAGTATGTAGCTCTGAATTTTTAAACGTTGAATCAAAAGTACTTATGGGAAAATCCAGGGGACCTCCATCGCATGTCATCATGTGGCACAGTGAATTCAGCATTTCTCCCTCGCACCCACCCTACGTCGTCTTTTTCTGTCTCAAGCCCCCTGAGTCCGGCGGTAAGACCGGCATTTCTTCCTCGTTGGCGGTATATGATCGCCTAAAAACAGCTTGTCCGCGTCTTTTGAAAGCCTGCGTCGATAACGGCTTGTCTTACCCCGCTCCGCATTACATTTCCGAGACCGATACAACCTTCTTCGGAAATGGTTTGTATAAGAAGACCGCGTATGGGCCTGAAGACGGGAGCGATATCTCCGCACTATCGGAGAAGGAAAAGCGCAGGGTTGTGGATGGAAGAATTCGGGACCTGGCGGAAATGGGTGGGTGGTCAACAGAGACAAAAGATGATCCTAGTCTGCCAGTGTGGCAGAGGAAAGGGTTCACTTGGAAATGGAGGCCAGATGGAGTGGATGTCACGCAGCGAGTACCGGGTGAGCTTTCGTCGCAGTTTGATGTGTCCAATATACTTAACGTCTTTAGGAGTACGCACCCATCCTACTCGTGGCAAAGAAACATTATTCACAGTGAGTTACTCTCATTCGACTTTTTGGTTTGGCATGAGTGCTCATGATTGTAAAACCAGGCCCTTGGCTCTCGATACATCAATAGCAAGAACCGCCAGACTTTCTCTCCTCCTCACACCTATCTCAACGAAAACAACGAAGAGGCCGTGTATCTTCCTCCGATGGTATAGAGCCATATCCACAAAATGTACTAACTCTTGCTGATATTTGTATAGTATGCCGGCCTTCCAAAGGACGAGCCAATTCCTGAAGAGGATATGGATATCTTGCACAACTTGCAGCAGGAGCTGTCTGTCAATGTCGATTGGGAAATTGGCGATGTCTTGATCATTGATGTAAGTGACCTTCTACGATCTTACCCAGATGTTGAAGGCAAGCATATTAACATGATGTGTTCCAGAACTTCGCAGTTCAGCACTCCCGCTTACCCTGGACTGGCGATCGAAAGATCATGGCGAGCTTTTGGGATCAAGACGGATTGAAGGCGAACGCCGTGTCTTCCTTGAATCTGTGAGGTTACAGCTATGGCTTTTTTAGTTACCCTCGAAAATCAATAGTAATCACCAGTAGCAAATTGTGCATAACCTTTCTCAGAAGTATCTTGATTCCCATCCAGCCCTGATTCATACTTCCCTGTATTCAACCCATGCGGTTGAGAGCAGTGGACTATCATGGCAGGAGATCCCGTATGCCGAGGATCTGAATAAGAATACAAGTAAAGATAATTGTAAACTCTACAGGGTGGATGAGATCATGAAAGCAGTATAATAGAATGCATTGTATCAAGAGTTAACTATATAAGATACAGGAAGAAACGTAGATACAAATGCTATTTATATGTATAACATGTGATGTAGATCTAAATTTCACCACAGCCACCTTTTAAGCTACTGAACTCAAGCATATTTCACCCTCTCCTCAGTCCACCCAGGCCTCAAGTCCTTAGTATCCAACGAAGCAACATCCAAGGAACTATCAGTAAGATAATTTACCCGCCAGTCGACACCAATACTAGCCCCCTCCTCACTTTGCGCCCAAACCGCCACACCAATCGTATTCTCTCCCGTGTAATCCAAGATTCCCACAGGAACAGGATAAACAACCTGATTCCCAATATAAGGATTATACCTTCCATATTGGTACCCATTAATAAACAACTGAGCCCGATACTTCGTCGTCAGACCAGCCGGCGTAGAAAGAACAAACGAAATAGACACATCAGTGTGCGCAGGGATAGCAAGGGAAACTGTAGTACGGAAGAAGCGAACCGTTGCACCCTCGAAGCTAAGGACAGACGTTGTCGAATCCTTAGTCGAATCCTCTTTTCCCCAGGCTGAGTCGTCAAAGCCGGGTAGATGCCATCCAACACGCTCGGCAAATAACCCGTCCTCGTTGTACACGCCGCGCACAGGGTCCAGGTCTGACTCCCCGCCCGCGGTCCCGGCTAGACGCCAGTGCGTGAAGCCTGAATCTGAGCCGAGGAGGTTTGCGTCCATGATGCCGCGCGGGTTAAGGGCTCCAGTTGTTTGATCGTGGCCTGTGTCGTCGTGGACGATTAGGAGGACGTTTGGTGTATCAGTGTGCAGGGTTGCGCTTGTGAATGACAGGGTGAGGTTTGCTTGGGATGTGGTTGCGCTGCCGAGGTGAGAGGCGAGGAATTCACCGTTTAGCCAGGCGGACCAGCCGCTGTAACCAGTAGGTCAGTGTCATGTTTGTTTAATGTGATGGGTTGTAGAACTTACAATGCAGATCCTCCTTGGACATTGATGAAGGCTCCAGTCGCCGTTCCGTTGAAGTATCCGCGCCACAGACGGACGCCATTGTGGAATCCGTATTGGTCAGCGTAGAGGACGGGTAGACTTGTCGGGGTTCTCGGGTTTAGCGTCGTTGTATGGTTGGCATCTGCGAGGATCAGCTAATTTTTCTCGTGTGATGCTCATATACCAGTGAGTAACTTACCAACCCACGCCACACCAGAATCATCATAATCTGTGAACCGCTCTGGCAGACTGTCTTTCGATTTCCATGAAGTCAAAGCCGGCAGCTCGATAGATTTCGGGGCATCAAGAGAGCCCTTGAGACTCCCGTAGTCGGTCGAATGGGTGAGAACCTTCTTTCCATTCCAGGTCACAGACTTGACAACCTTTGGTGCAAAGATGTCTAGTGTTGTTGCGTTGACGACGTCGCCGGTTATCGAGAGCTTGGAGCCTGATAGCTTAGCGTTGCGGACGAGATACGGACCCTGGATGAGAACTGCAGCGATAATTAGCCTTTTGAGCATGAGGAAATGATAAGGAGAACGTACCAATCTCTGTCTCCGGCACAAATGGATCATCTGTGAGTGCAGGAGCCCAGAAGTCATAGGCCGACTTTCTATCAAGCACAATAACCCTAACGCGATCATCAAACTCCAGAACAGTCATGCCTGTGGATTGCGTGAATGATGTCGTCAGACCGCCATGTTCTTTGATGAACTTGACCCGCGAACATCCCTGGCATTTCTTGATAGAACCCTTCTTGGCTCCCTTGATAGAGAACTCGCCTGACTCGCCAGTCGGAAGCCAAAGAACCAGTGTAGGCTTCTTATCGAAGACAGTAAATGTCAGAACCTCGGCTGTGGAGTACAGCAGAGTCTTCGAGCCGAAGGTGAAGTCCGTCACGATGATCTTCGACTGATGCCCATTCAAGCGAATAGAGCTGGCATATTTAGGGACAGTCAGAGCACCCACCGAAGTATTAACCTTCAAATGGAACGGCTCGTTCGTCGAGATGGAAGTGTTCGAGTGGAAAGTAGCATAGAACGCAGCATTCGTCTCCGGATTGCGGAGCTCATAAGCCCTCACAGCGGAGTTATCAGTGTACTGCGTTCCATTGCCAATCAACTCGGTCATAGTCAGATCCTTCGCAGAGCGAGTGAACAACGCCAGCAATTTGGTCTCATGATATTTCGACCAGATAGACCGGTCCTCCGAGATCGGTGCCGAGTAGTCGTAACTGGAAGCCGTGACCGGCGCAGCCATGGCACCGGGGTTTTGACCACCAAACATCATGTACAAGGACATTGCTGTCACACGCTGGCCGATGTTCCAGCGGTAGAACAGGTTGGCAAAGTCGTCGCCGATATCACCGGGACAGCCGCCTTCTGGTCCTCCCCAGGGGTTGTACGAGCCACCCTGGAACTCGGGCATGAAAGCGGGCATGCTGGGCTGGGATTCTTGGAAGTAATCGTGGTATTCCAGAACCTGGAAGGGCACGTATGCGCCATTGGTGGACGTGCACTGGCTGATATCGCAGGTCCAACACTGATAGTCAAGGTAATTAGTTTTTGTTGCTCTTGCTCTTTTTTCCCCATCCTCTCCCCAACAGGATAGATAAAGGCACATACCGAAGGATAGGAGTCCAGACCAGCAACATCAACATTCCCACCCGCATCAGACCAATCCTTTCCCCACGAGTGCGTTTTCATATTAGGATCATTTACGGTCAATGGCAGGGTAATGCCATTCTTACGAGCATTGGCCTTTAGCAGCTCCATATAAGCAATGGCCGTCTCATTCGGCACACGCAGGGTGGGATCACCCAGCCACTGATTCCCGTACTCATTTTCGATCTGATAAACGATGGAGTTATGGCCGTCAGTCACCTGGTAGCGACTAGTTATCTCCGTCATTTCAGTGAAATACGGCGTCCAAGCATTCGTATAGCGGGTATCATCATTGCGCAGAGTGCCGTACTCACCCGTAGTCAGCCACAACGGGAAGCCGCCAGCATTGGCTTCAGCGTTGACGTACGGGCCGGGCCGGACGATAATGTACATGCCCAATTCCTTCGCGAGCTCGAAGATGGGGGTGATATCGCGGGCGCCGGTTGTGAAGTCCACTGTTGCGTTATTCGGTGCGTGGTAAGCCCAGCTGGAGTAGAAGGCGAAGGCTGTGAAGCCGGCTGCTTTGATTTTCTCGAGGATGTCACGCCATAGGGCTGGGACGGGGATGCGCCAGTAGTGGAATTCGCCGGAGAAGATGAAGATGCGCTGGCCGTTTATTTGGAAGCTGTAGTGGTCCCATTGCACGACGGTGTTGAGGCCGTTATCCTGCAGTGGCCATTGCGTGACGGCTTGGTCGTCTGCTTTGGTGGAGGCCCCGAGACAAGCTAGGAGCACTAGCAGGCAATTGAAGATGCGCGTCATTTTGGGTCGTGGACCGCTCTTTGAACTGGGGCATTGCCGGGGTGGCCATGATTAATTTATGTTTCTCGATCAGCCACTGAATTAGAGTAAATGCGGCGTCTGGCAGGGTACAAGCAAGGTACCGGATGTTAATTTTCCCTTTTGTGTGGATCTGTGGTATCTCCGGTGCTTGGCTTGGGGTTTTTCCTCCATTCATGTTAGGGGATTACTCCGGATGTGGAGGACAAGGATACAGAACATGTGATCAAGCCTAGACAGTTATAAAATATACCGTCTTCTCATTAAAACAATAAACAGGTCAACGGTGATAAAAGATATACAAAGTAATATATGTTCATACAGCAAAAAAAAAAGTCCGAGAATACAAAGACGCTGTAAAATCAAATCCACTGCCTCAAGTTCTGGTCCATGTATATAACTCGGATGGCCGAGGCCAGGCCCCGAGAGGAAATAATCCGGAGGGCATTTCCCCGGATTTCCCCCATGACCCGAACACACCGGGCCGACAATTAGTGATATAATTGCCAGGAAGCCCTGAACGGTGAGTGGAACACACGAAAGCAAAGCTATCGAATATCATAGCCGAGTATCAATCATTTTTTTTAACCCCCAAAACTCCAAATTTATGCGGTATAGGAATATTGCCACCTCCAAGTTTACATTTAGGCATTGTTATCCAATACACCAAATGGGTTCTCGCCCTTCTTGTTGGGGCTGGAGGAAGACTCCTTTTCGGCCTTTTGCTTCTTAGCCCCCTTCTTGGCAGGGACCTTAGCAAACCCCTCTTCAGACTCCGACCGACTGACCGAGGCCGAGGCAGTCTTGGCCTTGGAAGCAGCAGCCGAACGGGTGCGGACCGGCGAGGCAGCGGTGGTGGCCTTCTGGGCGATCTTCTGGGCCTGAGCCTTGATAACCTCATCATCGGTAGTAACCTCGCTATTTTCGCCCTCAATAGCAGCCTTGCGGATCTCGCGGCTCAGACTCTTCAGAGCATCCATGCCGGCTTTCTCAGCGGCCTCCATGTGAGTGGGCTGCTTCACTCCTGGGTCCTTACGGTTCAGGTAGGAGCGGACGAAGAAGCGCGCGAAGAGGTAGGTGAGGGGAAGAAGGTAGGAGACGTTCAGCCATATGGCGAATGCCTGTCCGGTGGTGTCCGCACAGGTCACCATCTGCTGGGAGTAGCCGGATTGCTGGACAGGGGCGGCGGTGAAAGAACTGCCAACGTTCTCGGCAAGTCCCTCTGCGCCCGCAGCCCGGAATGCCAGCTTCTTCAACCAGGAAATTGAACCAGCGTCGGCGGTGGCAGAGGCGGCAGCGGAAGCGGCGTTGGTCAGCTGTTCCAGCGCGGCGCTACCGGAGGGGTAGGGGATTGTGTAGTGGACGAATAGGTAGGCGGCGGCCATGTTGGTTCCGAAGACGAACTGGGTGATTTGCATGGTGGTCAAGCTGCGCTTGATGGCGTTTGGGACGCGAATGCGGAGAGCCGTGAGTGTATAGTATGTGTACTAAAGCCAGGAAAAAGGTGAGTAACTTCGCTTAACAAAATCAAAAGCAATGCGATTGTCTGACATACCATCATAGCGTGAATTGCCGAGTTAACCAGGCAGAAGATCCAAATGGGAGCTGCCATGTAGCGGATACCAGCCCACATGCACATCATAGCTCCTGCGTGGTGGTAGGTCTGCAGGGTGGAGCTCTTCTTTCCCTTGGCCAGAATGATCGCGGTATCGACAACCTCGTAGAACTTGGACAGATAGAAGAACCAGCCGAAGTAAGCCAACCCCTGGTTCCACAGACGGCCGGCATCGGTGGGGTCTGGCATACCGTTGGTGAGGTGGAAGGCGGGGTTAGGAATTGACCACTCGTCAGTAATGGGGCTGTATGTAGCGGCATTGCCATAACCACGGGGTCCATTGATCTTGCACAGCGAGTCCACAACTCCGACCAGTCCGTTGCGATCGTCGCTATCCGGGAAAGAGCTTCGGAATGCCAGGAACATACCCACGAAGGTCCATGCGGAGTACACAGCTAGGAAGACATTGTGGAGAACCACGAACAACTTGAACAAACGGGTGTTGCTGAACGCGTATGGCTTATACCCGCGGCTCTTGTTGATGCGATTGATCAGGACCACAGTGAGCGCATAGACACTGGCGATTGTGATTGGTAGCCGGACGTCCAACACCTGGTTATAGAGATCGTTCGGGATGTTGAAGGGCTGCTTCCATGTCGGGGTGTCAACGTGAGGCGCGGGAATGGTCACTGGAAGCTCTTGAGGAGGGAAGGCGAGGAGAGACGCGGGAGGAAAGGCGATGCGAACAATCGCCTGCCCAAACTCGGTGGGCACGCTGAAATCGTGCATGGTTATCGCCGCGCGGAAGCGTTCAATTCAGCGCGTCAACTCGACAAAGGTATAGAAAAGAAAAGGATATAAGAAAGAAAAAGATATGTGATTTCTAAAGAAGAAAAAGAAAGGGAAAAAAACGGTTGAAGTGTTGAAGTCCAGTGGATCCACTAGATAAACTGCCCTCTAAATTTCTCAACAAGGGCAATGACCGACGATCCCGATCCGCCCGCGTTTAGTTTGTTGGGAATTCCAAGGCTTGGCCATCAAACGTGCCGAGGTTAGTATCGCCACTTGCCTATAAGGGTTACGACTTTGAAGGTTCTACCCCATACATGGATGTATGAAATAGACATGTAATAGTGAAACAATTCTGTTTCTCAATTCCATATTGCAGAAATTGATGTTCACTTGGACGTGGGCGGTCCTGTAAGCGAATCGCACTATGAATAGTTAGGGTGGTTGGTTCTCCAATGCCTTTAAAAAATAAAACTGAGGACTCTGGACCGATGGTTGTATAGTACTTGGACACCTCCAGGGCTGTGCTTTGCAGGCTGCACAGCCCTGCCGAGGGAGGGCCGGGGAAACCCCGCTGAGTCAGCTAGACAAAGTTCCCGAGGTCCTTGTTTCCCCGGAACATTGTCAACCAAGGTTTTACCGTGGAAACTTAAACCGACCGAAGCTTGGAACGTGGAAGGGATGTGGTGACCTCAGATCACTCGTGATCAGCTGCTTGTTGGGATGTTTGACTATAGTCGTCCCAACAAGTTGGGGAATGTGCAATCAGATATAAAGCAGCCTAATCGGATCACATGCAGCCTCGGTCTTACTGTATGTTGAATATGCGCAAGCATGAAAGCGTGAGACTCACCGATATAGATAGTGACTATGATGTACAAGTATTGTACACCGTATAGGGAGATAGATCTGCGCATATCGTCATCATAACTAGATTGTTCCATTTCCATCCTGTTTATGTTGTAAAGAAAAACACCCATCAACGCCCGGAATGCGCAACATACACATATACGCGGTTAAAAGTACAGTCATTAGCGGGGCTTGGTGTTATGGGGAATGGGAGGAGGCCCCAGAGGTGATGGTGACGAAGCGTCAACAGGGGATGCACGAAAGTCAGCCCGCTTGGGTGGAGGGGGCGGAGGGGCCTTCTTGCGTTGGGCTTGAGTCTGGATATCGGGCTCTGGGAATGACGCCGGAGAGTTCGACTGGGCCATGGAGACGGGACGAGAAGGTGGGCGTGGGACCCGCTTGTTGGCTTCGGCGGAGAACTTGCGGTCCTCCACAAATGTGTTGAAGCGCGATGTGACTCCACTCCACTTCTCTTTACCCATGTCGATCTTGTCGGCATGGCGTTCACGGAAATCTTGCACAGAGGATGTGCCCCGCGCGGGCTCCGCCGGTTCCAAGTTCATACTAGAATTATTCGACGCGGGCCGGGCCGGTGGACTAGGCGCTGCTGGGGAAGAGCCAGTGAGCCGTGACGCGTAGCCACTCAGCTTCTGTTTGCCCGAGTCGATGGTATCTGCGTGGCGCTCGCGGAAGTCACCATATTTCTGCTTTCCCGAATCAATGGTATCTGCATGACGTTCACGGAAATCACCGTATTTCTGCTTTCCCGAATCGATGGTATCTGCGTGGCGCTCGCGGAAGTTCTGGACAGAAGAAGTGCTGCTCACAGACTGCGGCTCGATCTTCGTCGAGGCCTGAGCAGGCGGGGTGGGTACTGAGGGAGATCCCGAGGTGTTCATCTGGGAAAAGCGCGACTGTAGCTCGTTGACAGGCGTATGTGCAGGCGACGAAGATTTCTCCTGGCCGATCCCAAATCCGGGAACGGAGACGCCCGCGTTTGCTAGGCGGGACGTAGCATCTTGATTGATATAATCGTGGGAGAGTACCGGGGCAGGGGAATAAGCGGGGGGCGGGTCGGAGATGGGGGATCCATTACGGGCAGGAAGTCGTGGCGGGGGCTTTGGTGGCTTTTGCTTTGAGATTGAGCTTGTTGAGGCGGAGCTTGCAGAGTCCAGCCGTCGCACTGGTGGTGGAGGGAGATTGTCTGTAGAAAGGCCGCTTGTGTCGACACGATATGGGACCGGAGGCGGTGCGGGCTTTTGGAACTGTTCCTCCTCTGCTGCGGCGACTTCCCGTTGGTGGGGATTCTGGGCGTTGATCTGATTTGGCACAGCGGCTGTTCCATGGTACTTAATATGTTTGGGAGGAGGCCCAAAGGAAGAGGGGTCTTTTAAGGTTGACAATGGTTGTGAGACATGATCAGAGCGGTCGGTGTTGGACTCATTGCCCTTTCCCATCCAGCCAGCCTAAAAACGAGCAAAGGTTAACACCAATGGCCTAGTCGTGAATACGCAAAGGGCTGGTTAGCTCACCACTTGGCCCCTAAGACCCCCCTGCGATGAGGGACCCTGTCCAGAGCCGGAGGATGCACCTTCTTTGCCCTTTCCCATCCAACCGGCCTAATAGCAAGTATGTCAGCATCAATGGCCCGTGAGGTGCGAGTTCAGAGAAGTGAGAGGGGTGTGGGCTTACCACTTGGTTAATGCCTTTGAAATCACCACGCCAGCTCTCTTTCCCACCTTCCTTGCCTTCAGGGTGCCAGCCACCCTTCAGAGTATTGCGTAAACCACTCATTATGCTGCAGACCTTGGGAGTGCGGGGATGACAGTTGTAAGTGGTTGGGGAGCTGTGACGACAATAGTCCCCACTTGGTCACGTGAGAGTTTTATCGAGTAATTGATCTACAGCATGGATATGTACATAGTCTACTAAGTGGGTACTGTATAAGCAAGCTCCGTATACTGTACAACATAAATGAATATAGCATTGAAGATTCCAAGAGAAACAAAACAAGTTCCTTAAGTTTCTTCACGTGCTTAAGTTATCCATTGATTTGGTTGTCAATCAAGTAGGTAGGCGGTCTGACCAGATTCTGTTATCATGCCCACGTGTTCCCCGCGACGTTCTGACTAAATAGGTAGGCGGTATACTTCAGCCACAAAAGTGGTGTTATATTGAACTTAAAGGATAGTCCTTTCGCCCTTCGGGGCATATGGTCAACTGAAAATATACAGAGAAGATTAGCATGGCCCCTGCACTAAGGATGACACGCATAATCAAAGAGAAGCTACCTACTTTTTTCCTTTACAGGTATACAGATGTGGGTCAACTTAACAAAATATAATTGGCCCTACGCTTTTGAGAAGTCGCGTGGCACACAGATTTCATTGGCTGGAGCTCGAGACCCAGGACCCGCGGTTTTAGTAATTTTCTGGAAGGCGGTCTCAATGGCAGAATTCAGTGGAGATTCTGTGACCTCACTGATCTTGCTTCACTCGTTACGTGGATGATTTGATAGTAAGACCAAATCCATTGCGAAGAAGAATGGAGTTTATCTTGATTTCAAGTATCCGAACTATTCTTCACGAGCCCAGGATCCGCTGGCTGGCTACGGGTCTGAGAATTTGAGCAAGGTCAAATCAGTTTCGGAGGAAATTGACCCCCATGGTGCTTTTCAAAGGCTGCAAAATGATGGGTAGCTGATTTTCAAGACCGTCTAATGGGCACCTGGAGGTTGGCGTGTGGTGGCAGAAAAGAACATGCTAGTAAATGCGTAAATGGCCTCTTCGGGGCTGGAGAATTGACTGGATAGGGAAAGGGATTCTAAGTATCTATTAAGTATATGAATTTACATAGTTGGAAAATGACAAGCGGGATCGGGATTGATTGAACAGAATTAGTCAACGCTTTCTTGGAGAAATCGTCGACTAAGATCGTTCTCAATCCATTGCTCAATTAGCCCAACGCTATCTCCGACGAGGTGGTCGTAGTTTGCACCCTGTGGGATAAACATAGACTGGTGTGCCACGACTTCGTCCATGTCCTCCATTAATATCGGCTCCCAATAGGCGTTGTCGTTGTACTTCCAATGATGTGACGGTAAGAGGATGAACTTGCGAAGGTGTTGTTTATTAGGGTCTGAGGACTCCGTGGTTGTGATGGAGCTGTTCTCGGTTGAGAGGGAAACCCTTCCTGAAGGAGACTGATTCTCTGTTTGGTCGGTTGAGGTTGAGGTAGACGGTGCTGCACTTGTATGATCCGCCAGCGGAGTATCCTTGTCATCGTTGGCCGTTTTGGTCGCCAGGGAAGAATGAGAAGTAGTGGGCTTCAAGGGCTTTCTTTGTATTGTCGTTTTGCTCATGGAGGTGGTTAATTCGGTTTCTTCGGAAACACTTGGCGTATCTGAGAATTCGTGCGAATGCATTTTCGTCGCATATTCATCCAGATCAATTTCAACCTCCCTTGTGGACTCTTTGTCTTCCTTTGCGGACTTCTTGGCTTCCTTCCTGGCTTCCTTTTTGGCTTTCTTTTCAGCTTCCTTTATAGACTTCTCTGCTTGCTTTTCGGCTTTCGCCTTGGACTTTCGTGGTTTGCGACCAGTGCTCGCGGTATAGTAATTGACAAAACGTACTCTCCCGGGACTGGACTCAGCACCTTCCAGCTCCATCAAGTGCCGATACCGCCGACGAAGTTCAGAATAGTCATTGACACAACCAGCAAATTTGAAAGGTGATACGACGCGATTGAAGATAGATCGTGAGAGATTGTCGGTATTTTTGTTGACAAAATGCATCATACCCTTGAGAAAGCCACGGTCAACCAGGCGCACATCGTTCATGAACGGTGGGTCAAAGTTGGGATTAAAAGGGGCGGGTTTGAAGGCTGATTCCAAGTCTAGAGATTCTTGTTCTGTCGCAAGCTTCTCTTCATCTTCCTGGTCTTTCTTGGGCATTAAGCCCATGGTTCCTGTTGCTATTACGCGGGGATGGATTCCCAGAAAGGGGACATCGAATCCCACTACCCCCAGAATTCGATGTTTTGCTTGCCCGTCTTGCTGTAAGCGAGCAACGTCTGCAGCTAGAATTCCGCCGAGACTATGCCCCAGCAAGATAACATCCAGGTCATCTGCCTCATGTGGTGATAGCCTGCAAGTGTATCCCCATTAGCATATGCGACTAGTTAACAATATAGGAAAAACGGCATTCCTGTAACACGATCACATACCAGACACTGAATTGATCCACAGCTGTTTGCATCTCGCCTTGAGACTTGTATCTGGGATACATGCGGGTGTACACCACATGTGACTCGGTCAATGATCCCGTTAACAGATCATGAACATGTAGCGGGAGGTCAAGGAAGCTAGCTTCTGATCCCATGAAGCCATGGATATAAATTAGTAATAGCCTGCGCTTCTCTGTGGTGTGATATCCTCCGGGCCGAGGCAGTGACAGGGTGGAATGAGAGCCATCGGTGCAAGTACGAATATTCCCCTCCATCACCATCGCCAAATGAGCCAAGCAAGTGAGAATCTGAGATAGGAAAATGCACAACAGAATTCCCTTCTTGGGTACTTCCCGACCTTGGAACCTTCTAAGGTTGGAATGCGGGGGTTGCAAATTGCCACCGAAGCTTACTAAGTCAAGCGGTTGGCAGCCCTGGAGGAGATCATATCCAGATGGAGTAGCCCTGGGGAGAGGGAAAAGATCGAAGAGTAACTTTGAAGTTCTCTTTCGGGTCTTTCAGGTCTTTCTAATTTCTAAGATACTAAACCTCTGCCTACCGATATACGTAGGTCTCGTACTCGTATTCGTTAGCCGTCTAAGCCACATCAACGCATCCATGGATTGTACAAACAAGCTTAATCTTTACATAACTGATATGTACATATGTAATTGAGTCAGATGTATCAAAGCGAAATTGCTATACTGCTTCCCATAGAGCATCCACATGCTATGTACAGCCATGCCCTTTTACCTGACGTGTAATCTTCGCATGAAACGTCTATACCGATCCGTGCCCACTGACACCATGGCCCGTGATAGCCAGAGGAGCACGCTGCACTCCCCAGTCACCCCCTTCCAGCTCGTGCGCATAGAATCGAACCAGGAGACCGACGGTAACTGGGCCAATAATGGTATTCAAAAGAATCGCCCACACGCCAGTGTAGAACCCTTCATCACTAACGTACGGAGTTTCGTTGTGTCCGATTTCAATAATCAAAAGCCCAATCTCGCCGCGTGCTACCATGGCAGATCCTAAAAGTGTTGCGGCCAGGCAGGTCCGTTTCCACGTCTTCCCCTTGTCCTGGTCGCTTTGCTCTTCATCGCTTGTATTGCTGTCCTCCTTTTTCGGTGGTCCCTGAATTTTCTGCTCTTCGTGTGGCTCTTTGTGAGATTTACCCCCCAAAGCGAGTTGCCATATGGGGACCCAGATTCCGACGATACACTAGATATCTTTGTTAGCCCAATTGCTGAGAAACGACTTTTGAGGGTATCTGTATACCTTCGCAAACGTCATCAGGAGGGTGTAGACAATCCCTTTCCAAATGCGCTCCCCGGTCCACAGCTCCAAGAACGGAATCGCGAATCCGATACTTGAGAAGAACAATGGTTCCATCAAATACTGCTGGGGTCCTAACAGGTATTTCTCAAAGGTATGAACGAAAGTGGGGCTTTTATCCGCCTCGCGCTCGCCTTCCTCGCGGCTCAGGACAACAAATGGTCCCTCGGGGTGCTTGCTCGGTATGTATGTAAGAAATACACCTGCCAGGAATGCACCAAACAAGACGGATGTACCAGTAAAGCCAGCGATGGCAATAAAAGCTGAAAGAACAAGAGTCATGAGGATGATGTTGGAGATATGGTCGTAGCGCGCAAAGCGGTGTTCAATGAACTTTCGGAAAAATGGCGCAAAGACCCATTTGGTGACGATAGGCATTACGACGGCCATGCCTATCGATGCCACTATAGGACGCCCGATCAGCCATCCCAGGTTAACACTATCGCCGTCTCCTGAAAGTTTGCCCAAATCGCCAATCACACTGTATGGATGTCAGTTTAACCAATGAACACACACCTTATATTCAGATGAGTAACACACCTTAACATAACAAGTCCTACAACATCGTCGATAACAGCCGCGCTCACCAGAACTGACCCTACTCGAGTCTCGGCGAGGTTGACCGAGTCGGACGTAGAGCTGATCACAGCAAAGGTGGTCCCTAGTATTTATCAGCATTTGAGACGTACTCAAACAGAACTTCCGAGGAATAGTTTACCGAGTGAAGTAGCGGAAAGGGATGCGCCGATGATGAAGGTCTCAACCGCACCTAGTCCATGTTAGCTTTTCGACTATAGAAATTGGGGCAAATAAAACCAACCATATCCAAAACCAAGATGTAGCAAAAGGTATGAAAGACCAATAGGGAATAAAACTCCAGTTGCGGCGCCGATCATACTCAAAGTGAAGTTCTGCTTGAGCAAGTCCACTCGGGCGCCAAGACCGCCTAGAATGGATGACATCAGTGTCTAAGAAGCCAAGAAGCCAAGCAACCAAGCAGGGCAAGATGAAAATTTTCACTTACCTTCAAAGATGATCAGAATCAGACCGACATATCCAAGAGTGACAAAAGTCTCTTGCCAGTGATATTCAAGGATATTGGCCAAGGGCACTCCGTAGATGATGCCGACGGCGATTTGACCTATAATTCCGGCCTGGATTGCCGCCGCGGAGACCCATCTTGCGAGGGAAAGGAAAAAGAAGAAAGAGACGACGATTAGAATGTCGACGGCTGTAAGAGTTGATCAGTGAGGAAATGAGCAGAGATCAATTGGCATATGCTTGAGTACATACTTCCAGGTTCGTGGTATGAGAGGAAACCACCGGCCATGCTCGAGTTTTGTTAACCTTAGAGCAAGATTGAACAAGATTGAAGAGAGAAGAGGGTTGAAGAAGGGGAATTGCCTAAGTGTGAAGAGTGGTCCTCACTCTAGGCATGGGTGGATTCGAAGAAGCTATTGGGTTATCGGAAACGAGTCCATACTCAGCCCTACCGAGGTACTGAGGTCATTATATCGTTATCTCATCTACAATTCACTTGTACCTTTTATATTTGAATCCCTAATAAAAGGTACATTCTGCCTCTGGCGACATTGAAGAGAACGTTTGCATTTTAACGAAAGGGGGTTAGTTTACTTGGCAAGAATCCACCCAAAACACATGGTATAGTGACTGGACATAAATAATCGCATGGAGCTTTATAGTCTAGGACTTTGAATGTGATATCTAGCCTCGTTAAAAAGATTGGAGAATTCCTACAACAGCGGGATGATTGGGATATATATATTTCTGGCTTACACCGACATAGTTTCCATTACCATAATATTGCAGCTTTTAGATTTATTTGAAACTGATATTTATTTTTACAATGATGTTTGTAAAATCGGGACCTGTGAATTACCACAGGGGGTTATTTTTGCCGTTTGGGCGTTCCCCCAATACACTGTCACATAACCTCTCCCCCATCGCCCTAACATGAAGACCAGACCTCGCCCTGTCGATATCTTTTCTCCTCTTCCCGTCCCTTTAACTCCTCTGTCTTGTACTCATCGCCGCCTGCTTTCTTTTAATCCCGCCTATACAGGTCACTGCGTATTGGCTTTCAGCCCGAGGCACTGTCCCTGTTATTTTACCGGAGTTGCCGCTCGGTCCGATGCCTATCTCGTTCTCGCCCCTGGGGGCTGGAATAGCAGTCGCCCCGGAGCGTAGCCCGCAGCATATCGTGTGATTCCATGTCGATATTCCGAGTGACTATACACATAGGGTACCAAAAGTCTGTTTACATTTTCTGCCCGTACCCCTACCGCTCCTACCCCATCTCTTCAACCACCCCATCTCGGCCACCACGCCGCCGTTTCACTCTGCAATTAGTGGTAACCGGTCCAAAATTACTGAATTATCCGAAGCTATCCGTTCTCCTACGCCCATGAATCATAAGAAAAGCCTACGGAAATCGCGTCTCGCTTAGGCATCTCTCGCCAAACGGGATACAACACTATTAAACGCTTTCGGAGAACTAGTGTGAAAGGCTGAAGCCGACTTGATTCAATCTGGCTAGGCCAGGAACTGTTTACAACAATCTTGAAGAGAAGGAAATGAAAGGGGCTGCACCTCCTCGTGGGCCACAGTCAACAGCACCTCGGCATCGACGCTCCTTTTCTACTCTAGTCTCTCTCTTTGGCCTGGATCATTTCAGCGTCGTCGATCGCATCCCAGACACGCTCTGCCAACTTCTGCAACAGCATTTCAGCTGTCAACACGAAGTTCCTCTCGCCTTCTCCTGGTTCATCCAATAGGAGAGTATGGAATGGTATGGTTAGGCCCTCCCCTTCAATCGTATGACCGGAGCTATCTCTGCCTCTCTTGAAGAGAACTCTCTGGGCGATATGAGGTAGTGGGAGATCATCGGCGTGTCTTTTGACGACGTGGCGGCCGCTTGCTGTGACATAGTCACGGTGTAGTGATGGCTCGAATGCTGGGGTCCAGGATTTGATTTCAATGCAGCCGGATCTTCTTTTGATGTCGACCGTGACCCCCATTCTCACTTCGCCTTTTGATTCGTTGATCCACCAAGCGATATCCTTTTCCAGTTTTGCAGTTGTCTCGGAAAAGCCGACTTCCAATGCTACCGTTGGAAATTTCCTCCCTTGGCGGGCTGGCTTCCACGACCGGTCTGCCTGCTTTCTTCGGTCAGGGGTATCGATTCGAGTGGTTCCGCAGCCTGCAACCCGTCTCCAGACTTTCATCTCTTCGGCGAGGGTCCCAATCATCATCTCGAAACTGCTGGCCGCTTCTTCATGCGGTTGACCAGACATTGTGATGATAAGAATCTGAAGTGGTGGCGAATAGTCACAGCGTTGTGGTAATTGTTCCTCGCGTTCGGTTAGTGTCTCTAGCGGGAAGTCCTTCAAGACGATAAAGCGATCCTCGACCGAATACGGAGGAAGGAGGCTCTCAATAGCGCACTGTCGGTCGTAACGATAGACGGGCGTATCAGAGGGAAGGTGCTCGAGAAACGGATTTGCACCTTCCTCCGACACAACGCCCTCGCTTTGATAGACATATGACATTTTAAGTGAGAGCTAGGGTGTCTTTCACCTTGGTACGAGATATGAGGTATGAGACAGCTAGGAGGATGATTATTGAGTCCAGAACGGATAGATAAATGGATATCCTAGGTAGAGAGATATTATCCGGCTTGTTCCTGAATAGAGGTGTTTTGATGATGTCATCTATAATACGCCAGTGAATTGAGAGCACTACGGTCGAACGGGTCACTACCGGGATTCCGCCAGTAGTATTGGTCAGCTAACTTGGGAAAATCAGTAAAGATGGCGGATCAAACGGAAGGATTGATTTATGAACTGCCTACAAATCTTCTAGCCCTTAAGAGATAATAATAGTAACAATAAAAGAAAAGAAGACTACGTCCGGCAGTAAAGGAAGAAGAGAAAAACTAGGCGGTCCCTCAAGAATCCCCTACAATAGTAGAGTGTCCGTAGGCGTGTCGGCTCCCTATCCTTCTGCTTCTTCAGCACATTTTCCAAGTCCCAAACGCGCCATCGCAGCTACTCATCCTCCGGCTTACTATATTCTAATTCCGACTTTTACAGCAGAGCTTCCTCATACCGAGAGATAGGATTCCTTGATAATCCTAGATAGGTCTAGGAAGCCGAGTTACGGTAGAGATATATAGACGGGCTCCTATAATGGGGAACTGGTCGCTATAAGAATACTACGGGTGAGAAGGAACGACCTGATCGACGCACGGCGCGAGGTGAGGACGGTTCGTAGCTTCGAACCGTGGGATAATAAGAGAGGTTATTTGACCGAGAAGGCATACTACTCTTGCGGGAGGGTAGAATGCCCGTTACGCTGGCAGTCTGTGAGAATTAGGCAGCGGTATAGGAGCTTAGGCTGGAGGATGACCGCTATGATCGGGAAGAGTAGGAGTGTGTAGAGCTGCTCGAAGACGGGCACGTATGGAGTGTTACGATCAGGAGCGATGTTGAAACATGCTGTATCATTTAAATGAAGTAACCAAATCTGGAGAGAAGAGAGAGGAAGAGAGAGCAGAATCAAACGAGGAATCCTAAATGCATGGGGCAGAATCCTCAGCTTCCTCCGAAACTCTGCCGAACGTCTGCCAAGCCATCTGCAGAAACTCCATTCCGCTTCCAAGATGTCTTCATACATAACATGGAGCCCATAAGCATGATCGTTGAGGGCCGATGTAGAGGCTGTCTGCCGGCGAAGGAGAGAAAGCTCCCGAGTCAATCAGTTTCTAAGTAAGAGTATCTAGTTTCTAGTAATCGACGGTATCTACCTGCTTTCTTTTGCTGTTAAGACTAGTGAAGAGAATAGCACGTTGGTTAGCATGATAAACCTTTTGGCGAGTTTATCTATAACATACCGTTTAGCTTCTTCTAATCTCAAAGTGATACCTTGAAAAAAAGCGGTAGTAACCAGGTGTTGCTTTCTCTTCTAATTTGATCCGGTGATCGACGTCCTTAGCGGTAGAATGTTAAGACTCTAGTACTTCTTTTAGGAGGGTCTTCTTGGGCTTATCGATCTTTTCGTTTAGATCCGCGGCGCGTTTCTTCTCGATAATATAATTAACTTCGCTTAATAAGACAATGAAAGTTTCTGAATTAGGGGTCACGGACGTGTTGATAAAAGCCGACTACACCGATTATAGCGATATTAATCTGCACTGGCCGGGCGGCGTTAACCTGACGTAACTACAGTAGGGGCGGTACAGGGCAGCGGGTGGCCAAGCAGCGTCTCGCTGTCCAAAATTACGGGTGGAAAGGCGGCCGTTTCTGGCGCCAGAGGGTGTCATTTTCGACGTCGATTTCACAGGTCCCTATATACTAGTTGTAGATGGGCAGTATAAAATATATAATCCTGTTGGGCTTTAGTATGTAGGAATCAGATCAGGCATCTGGATCAAGACATTACATTATAGCTTGGAATTTGTTATTTTATGCGATCTACAGCTAGACCTCATCTGGACTTAATAGAATATATTTCGAATCTCCACATAACTCCATCACGTATGATTAGGTTGGTGGTCGATCTAATTTTAGCAGTATCGTAGTCCCAACCCGGATGTCTACTAGTTCTATCGTTCGTATCGTTCGGCCTAATATGAAGTATGATACTTTGTAGCCTGACAAATTTTATGCTATTCAGCACAGAAAATAGAAAATCCATGGAAGCTGCACTCTCGATTTTAAATGAATCCTTGTCAAATATGGGCTACTCTTGGCTCCCTCCTCATTTGAATGAACATGCCACTGTCAGCATTGGTGTCAAAGAAGAACAAATAATCCAATAATAAAATTCCCCGTGAAATAATGTACTCCAACCTCCAAACTCCCCCGCCTTGAAACTAAACAGAAAGCAGTTAGGGCTCGTGTTGATCCTACGTGGCCCCATATTAGCGTGAACATCGTAAAAATAGAATCTGTGAGCCTCATGGAAAATGAAGTTTCAATGGTTTGTATGTATCTTAATAATTATTTGTGCGACTGATATTTTTGCTATTTCTTTGAAAGGCAAATGGGTCAATTCAAAGGGATCAGGATCAGAGTACGGACTTTCATTGACGCCGAGTCTGCATGTCCCTTCATTGTTAGAGCGTCTCATCTTGAGGGCAGTGCTTCAAACCCCCACTTTGGGGCTGTTGTGTTTGGACACCGTACATTGTCTGTGGATGTTCGCTGTTCTTCCAAAGATTTGGGATTGCGCATTTCCTGCCTTCCAACTTCTCTACTCCCGAACCTGGGCATATTTAATTATTCTATAAGACATCAGGAGTTACCTAAAGTGGTAATTGAATGGGAGTACCCTAGCACCAGTGTCCTTTGTATAATCTTTCGTGGCGGTTCTTTGTCTCCTTGGAGCCTTCACATAAGACAGTGCCCCGAGCATCCAACTTCAACCCACCATATCCGCCATGGTGAGATTCTTGCCATTTGCAATGTTGGGCAGTGATGCAGATACCCGGGATCCCATTACATCAGAATATCCGACCTCGCAGGTTGCATCAGTGGGCCAGGATGTGGTGCTCACGACAGCACCCGGCGGAAACAACAAGAATTTTGCAGAACCGTCAAGCTGGGTAGATCCAACCGTGCCAGTGACAGGTATCTTTCCTGGGACGGTTTCATGGCCCTCAGTCAGCGAGTTGACCACATACACAGCACCAAGTGAGACATCCGCTGTCAATGGTATCAGTTCAGAAGCCAGTCCAACGAGCCTGCCGGATGCATCATATACTCCATCATCGACACCAACACCAAAAACCTCGACAACACCGTCAACTTCAAACTTATCTTCTCTCACATCCACCCAAACAACCACAATCTCAGCCTCGGCCTCAGAAACAAGCTCATCAGCAGCCAGCGACCCAACCACTTTCTCCGGCGGCCCATCAAAAACAACAAAAATCGCCATAGCAGTCCCAGTCTCAGTAATTGGCCTAGCTCTAATCCTAGCGCTCCTATTCTTCTTCTACCGTCGACGACGCCGCGAAAAGGAACGCAACGCCCTGCCACCACCATACGAAATAGCAACAGGCCACCGAAGCGAAGTGTCAACACAAGAGCTAATGATGTCTCCTAAAACCTCGACACCAGAACCAAGACATTCACTTTCGACACCGGCAATGTCCTCAGCGGCCACGTCCATGCCCATGCCCATGCCACGGATCCCGATTATCAGCACCTCACCCTCGACGGAAAGTCGGGGTCGAACGCCCAGTCTCGATCGCAGTCCTGGCTCGGGCTCCGTGCACCGCATGTCTATGGCGCGTGGACCTGGTGACTCCGAAGCGGAGATTGGGGTTGCGGTTGCTGTTCAGATGGACCAGAGGCGAAGTGCCACGGAGCAGGATTTGAGGGGTCGAGTTGCGTCCGTTACGTCGTCGAGGGGGCCGTCGCGGTTGGCTAGGATGCCGTTTGAGGATTTTTCGGATGATGAGGTTGGTATTGGCATTCCTGTTGGTGGTTCGGATGATGATGTTGACGCCGTTTCTGATGTGTCGGATTTGGATGGGCGGAGGAGGGAGAGGGACTTTGATGAGGTTTCTGTGGTGTCGTCTTTTGATGAGGCGTCGCCGATAGGTGAGCAGGAGAGGAGGCGGTTTCAGGGAGTTTGAGGGTGTCGGCAAGGCGATATGATATAATGAGGCTAAGCTTGGTCTAGAGCTTCTTTACGTACTTTTGTTTTGGATCTCTGGCGTTCTGGGTGGGTTCAATGAGGGTCTCATTGTAATAGGCTACAAGTTGTGTACCTCAAACTATGTACTTGAATATGACTGGAATGATATCCTGACCACAGTACTAGTCTTAGTATTGGGCACATTGAGGCCATGTGCAGTGTGAAATGAACTGTTTTGGTGCTGATTGCTTTTCCCAATTATCTTCCACCACCGAAGTCAGCCTTGTGGGCTGTGGCCTTTCCGTGCGTCAATTCCCGAAGAGCCATGGTAGCATACTGGCTTGATCCCAACTGGAACTTTAGAACAACGGCCAGCTTATCAGCTGGGGTTTCATCGGCCGTGGTGGTATCGGCATCCTCATCCTTGCCCTCCAGCTTTTGCAACTCCGTCTTAACGAACTGCTCATCGTCCTTGGAATAAAGCTTCACGTCGAAAGAGTAGTTGTCCGTCACCATGCGGCTGAAAATCTTGCGGTAGCTGCCGCTAAGGCTGATGTCCTTCCACTTACGGCGCATGTTCGACGGGTCAAGGCCACCACCCTGCTCGCTTTCCATGAAGCGACGGTAGAATTCCTTCATTTCGTTTTCGGGGTAGATAATGTCATATCCAGGCTGAGGAAGCACCAGGTCAAAGATGGTATATTTGCCACTGGCTGCCTCTTCGGCCGTCAGGGCACGTGCCCGCATGAACATGTCCTCGGCCGCAACGGCACTGTCCTCGCCCTGAGGAACAACAATAATTTCACCATCGGCATCGACAGTCTCGGGAGCCTCGACAACAGAGGCAGCTTCTTTGTCGCGGTGCTCTTGGATAATGACGAGATCGCCTTCCACCACCCGGTCGCCGTAGAGTCGCCAGCGCTCACTTGCAGCAAAGTTCCAGACGAGCGACTGGTATGCGTGCACGTACATCAATCGCAGGTTACGGGGAATACTCTGCAGCGCACCCAAATAATCCTTCTTGTTCCTGCCGAGGTGGCGGAGTAGATTGTTTTCAGCGGAGAACTTGCGAGGCATCTTTTGCAGAGCGTCGCTGACGTTACCGCCAGTCTGGAAGATATTAATGGCCATGGCGCGATCCTTGTCATCGGCGCCGATATTAGCAGTGGACATTTGCCCCTCCATTGCCGCCTGAAGAGATTCAGGGGCATATTTCAGAATAGCATCGCATGCGCCTTTGAAATCCCCCTGCAGCATCTTGACGCCCACTATGTCCGTTCGGGTTGCGAAGGTTCCAAATCGCTGGAGACCGTAGTAGTTGAAGTATCCTCGCTGGTAGAGGTTCTTCAAAGAGGTACCGACAACTTCGGATGCCTTGGCAATCGCAGCCTGAGGATCACTCAGGCTCACGCCGGGAATTTCGACGTCGCGCAGAGTAATAACGAACTCATTGCCCTGCAAATCGCCTAGCTCCAGCCCTTGCTTGCGGTACTCGAAGTCTCCAATATAAGCATTGCGAAGTTCCGAGTTCACCCTTGTAAGCCGATCGCGGTGAACCCGCACAGCACAGGCACGCTGCACGGTCACACCCCGCCTATCCTTGGTTCCAGCGAATTGGAAAGCCTTGGGGTTCATCTTCAATGAGCGGGCGATATAGCCAATGACTTCCATTGTGTCCTTGTTCTCCTTGTAGATGGTGAAATGCAAATATGGCCCGCCGAGTTCTTCCCAGTTGATTCGGTAGCCCTGGGGCCGGCCATTGGCTCGTCCTGCGGTCGCACCGCGCTTGAAACGGTTGTTCGCCGCGGTGATTGACATATTTCCCTCTGCGTCGGTGCTAGACTCTAGCTGAGAGTTGAAAATGCGACGGATGGCCTGGTGAATCTTGGTGCGAAGCTCGCGATCAGACACGGCAAAGGTGACATTTCCGAATTCGCTGGGTCGACCCTTTGGCTTAGCCATAGCAATCTTGTGAAGCGCAATAATTTCGGCGGCATTTTGAGCGCCAAAGTATTCCTCCAGAAGAGTGTGGTCCTCTTCCGAGACCTTGAACTCTGGTGTTTCCGCCTCCTTGGCCGGGGTACCTTCAGTTTTCTCCATAACCTGTGTTGCCACCTCAGGGGCTTTTGGCACAGGTGTAGGCGCGGACTCGTTGGTCTCGGTAGTCATGTCGCTGGATCGGAGGTGGACAACTTCGCCGGTGGTCATGATCTCATTGACCATAAAGTCTGTGTATCTGCTCATGATTATTAGCAGAATCCTCAAACAGGGGAACATAATAGCTAACCTCTTTTTCAGGATACCTGAGAATCCCTCAGTGTCGTTGCTCACAAACTCCGTGATACCAACCTCAACTTCCTTTAGAGCCTGCGCATCTGCGACTGCGGTGCTCGGAGTTTCGGTTGTGCCATTAACGACGATAGCGACCTCATTTGAGCCTACATCTTCTGTCTTCTGTCGCTTGCGCGGAGACTCCACGATATCTGGTTTCTCCATATTGTGTAATCGTTCGTAATGGGTGGGGGTTGGATGGAGAAGGTTGAGCTTCAGGAACTTTTCTTTACCGATTGGGTTTAGCGCGACAGGGCCAGGTGTGGGTCAGCCCTACTTACCGCATTGGGGGACGGGGAACCTTTTATACTTCACCTTTACATTCACCTTATTGAGTGTTTGACTCCTTCAATAGTCAACAAGTCCATTCATAGCTGCGTAACTAGGTATTGTCTACCGGCCATGTCTAACAATCTTCATACTAAATCAAAAATAGTTGTGAGAATACAAATTAAGATGTTCCTGATACCCTCAATGCCTAGATGGAATTAATGTGTTACAGCAGTGGTGTGACAATGGGCTGTCAATAGACAAATAGAAAGAAACCCAATGCAAAAATCCTGGAGCATTTTCGGTGGACCAAATTGTTGCGACCTATTGTAAAATAATCGCACGTGGACACTTCCAATGCAACTACTATCATGTCAACCGAGTCTCGGATGTTGATCTCATCCTCAACTAGGCCATTGTCACCATGCGCAGGTCTGTTGCCCCGATTAATGCCTCCGACCATTTGAATAAGGTTTACAATTGACGAGGGATTTGGTAAATCGTCCATAAAGATGATTTCTCCGAGTCTGTGAGAACCAGCTATAATGCAGGCCAATTGTTTCACTGACTCTAGTATCCCATCTTAGGTATAATAGAGAGATTGATTAACCGACGTTGTATAGATTCTCCTCCAAACGAATAGCCACTAAGCCGGACATGCTACATAATCTTACCTCAGATCGGATCGAGGATTTTTCAAACTGAGCCAGACGAATTCGAAAGCAGATATGCATTCTTCTGGATCGCTAGGCCGACTGTACTTAGCAGCTCTGCCTAGCTCGGACCGTGCTTGCTAAACAAAGCCGAATATAAACCAGAGCAACACAAAAGGAGACATGTCCCAACTTGAGGAGCCGAAGCATATATTGTACTCGAAGGTATGCAGCATCTCCCGGAAGTTTATACCACGCATCGCTCAAATATATAGGAAAAACCCCATCTCCAGGATGTTGCTAAAAGCACTACGCGCTAGAACCAGGACAGCCTCGAATTCTAAATCAGACGCTCCGAAAGCAGAAGCGACTGGACGCTGCGTATGCAACAAACCGAAGAAATCCACTCAATCTCCGATCTCAGCTGAGAGGTTTCGCTGATCGGTCTTGTATTCTGGAAGATGAAGCCGATCCTTGAGGTATAAAATGGAGGTATTCGCCCGCTGCTCTGGATATTAGTTCTACAGGAATCAACCTTCCCATCTTTAGCAAGCTTACATCTAAAGCCATTCAGTGAGACCCACTACAGTCTCGTATCATAATACATGGCAATTGAGCTAACCATTGACTCTCATTGCCCAATAGCTCGATCTAAAACAATGAAGTCCAACTTCCTCATCGCACTCTTCAGCTTGGCTATGGCCGCTGTTGCTGCCCCTACTGGTATGTCATGCTTTACTTACCTGGGGCAAAATTCTAATTGAGTGATCACAATAGGTCCTGGTGGGCTTGGCCTTGGCGGCGCTTCTGGCGGTTCCTTGGGCGGCGGCGGCGGTGGCGGTGGTTCAATTGGGTCAGGCCTCGGTGGTGGCTTCGGCGGTGGCTTTGGCGCTGGTTCTGGTCTTGGAGCTGGGCTTGGTGCTGGTGCTGGTGACGGGAACTAAAAGGATCTTTTGAGGCTGGACTAATGCGCTTGGCATTGTGTAGTCTATTGAAGTGATCTCCTGATAGGATCATAGGATGATGGACTGGCAATGACAGTTTTAGCCCTACCTTTTTCCATCTATGAATTTGTAGAGCTCAGGTGGTTTACACAGTGCGATTGGCTGTGAAGTAGAGGTCTTTGTAGTAAAAGAAAGCAGGGGGAGCAAATATAATAAAACTGCTAACGCTCAGCCCGAACTCCATTGTGATTCTTTTTCTATCTTCCAGGATGTGTGTGTGCATGATACATGGTTTGCGTTAGAATGAAGTGCTCTGTACGAGTCAAAAGTGGAAATAAAAGGAAACAAATGTAAAAGGCATAGTGAAAAGGGGATGTTTATTTTACAGCTCATCTTTGGGAAGATCCTCCTTCTCCTTGGGCTGATCTTTGCCCTTGCCCTTGCTCTTCTCAGACTCGGGCTTCTTCTTTTCCTTAGTTGTCTTTTTACCGTTGTTGCTGCTCTTCTTCTGTTGGCCAGCGTTTGCAGTCATCCTCTCATACATGCGGTTAAGGATGCGCTCGAACTCGCGCAGCCGCGAGTCGACCTCCACAACGGTCAAAGCTGGGTCATCAGACTCGGAAAGCGTCTCTTGCAGACTGAGCTGGGTTTCGAGCCAGGGGTTGGTGGACTCGTAGGCCTGGGTGATGGCCGTGAGGTCGGCGGGAGTGAAGAGGGAGTACTTGGGGCCTGTGGGCTTGGCCGCAGCAGCACTCTTGGTAGATGTGGTAGAAGATGAAGAAGCGGAGTACGCGTCTTCATCGAGGCCATCGAGACCCTCGCCAGAAGCGGCTGGGGCTGGGGTCGATGAGCTGGTTTCGGTGGAGGTCTCGGTGGAAGAAGCGCTTGAGGCTGAGAGGGAAGAGGAGTAGATCTGCTCGTCGTTGTCGATCTGGTTCTTGATCAATTCTTTCATGGACTCGGCGTTCTTGAGCATGTCCTTGAGCAATTGCACGCGTGCTGGGCGAGAAGAGCTCTCCTTCATCCGCTTCAGTGCAGGGTTGACGATGGTCTTCAGTTCATTGAGCTTCGACTGGAAATCGGCAGTCTTGGCGTTGTCGCCCTCTTCGTATAGCCAGTCGCTGGCTTTAGAGACTCTCTCGGACAGAACCGTCAGCTGATCTGGCTTGACTGCCTTGGTGAACTCGTCATTATCGGCGAGGTCTCGGCTACGGTAGATGAAAGATTCTAATTCATTAAGGGCTTCTTCGCGCAGGATGCGATCGTGATCCGAATTATCGAAAGCAAGGAGGCGGCCGTTAATGCGACTGAGCTCTGCGACTGATGGCGCCGGAGTTCCGAGCACGACAGACTTCAAGCTGATCGGAATAACTTCAAGCTTAACCTGAGGGGTGGCCTTTGCGTCCTTCTTTGCATCCTTGGTGGACGTGGTGGTGGTCTTAGAACTGGCTGAGGATGCAGTGGAGGACTCCGCCTCGGGCTCGAGGGTGATCGATTCACGAGGTTCGCCATCTTCGCCGAGGGGCTCCTGCTCATCCTTCTTGCCAAGGCCGAAGAAGCCCTTGACGTCTTCAACAATTCCCTTCTTCTCAGATTCTACCTCGCAGCTAACGGTACCAGCCACTACTTCGGGGAGACCGTCCACAGGGCTGAGGCGGATCGTGAACTTCGTGGTAATGTTTGCAGTAGAACAGCCAAAGTTGTCCTTGAGCTTAGCAACAGACGCAGTAAGGTTCTGGGTCTTGACACTGAGGATAGGCTGTTCCTCATTCTGGGCAACATGCTGGGCGAAGCTGAATTCGAAATCCTCCAGGTTTTTCACGGTAACTTGCTTCTCAGGACCGACCTGGGAAGTGGCGGTAAAGAGCTTCTGGTTTCTTTGCTTACTGTCTGACTCCCACTTCAAGGAGATGGGGTATGTAGCGGCGTCACCGGTGCGAATATCTTTAACGCGGAAACTAGGGCTCAGAGCAGCTCCCTTGAAGGCAGCACCAAACACGGCCGCCTCATCAGCGTTGACGTTGGCTCTTATCTTCTTGGAAGAGCCGGCAAAGTTCTCCAATTGCTTCTGGACGAACGGAGTCCGAATGGCTCCACCGTGAAGCACGACAGATTCGATATCGTTCAATTGAAGACCGGCGGCTGTCAAAGCCTGCTGCACTGGTGTTCCAATGCGGGCGACATACTCAGCAGCCATCTTCTCAAAGTTGGCACGGGTCAACTTGTACTTGAAGTTGACATTCTCGTCGTACAGTCCCTCGAAGCTTGTCGAAGTCTCAGTGTTGGCGCTCAGAACCTGTCGGAGCTTCTCCGAATCCTTCCAGAGTCTGGACATAGTCTTCCCATGCGCCTTGATTTCAGCTGGAGTAACCTTATCCTTGAGCTTCTTGTCCTCAGCTAAGTGAGCGACCATGTCGTTCACAATGAGGTCGTTCAGGGAGTCGCCTCCAAGTGACTTGTCCCAACCAGATCCAACAACATGAACTTCCTGGATGGTCTTGTTGAATTTGCCGACGTCCTTAACCTTGCGGCTCTGGAACCGCAAGACACTTGCGGTCGTAGATCCAGCACCCATGTCATACACGATGTGGTATTCGGGCTTCTCGCCATCAGAGACGCTGGGGAAAGTACGGCTGGTGGCGTAGTTCAAACCGACAGCCAATCCATCACTGACAAGAGCCTGGATCCTCAGACCCGCCAGCTCAGCCGCCAACTCGAGGCTACGCTTCTCCTCTGCGGTGTAGAACACAGGGTAGGTAATGACGACATCGCGGACATCGGATCCCTTTCCAGCCAATGTATCAGCATTAGCCTTGATCTGCTTCAACTGCATTGCCAGAATCTCCTCAACCAAGAAGGCCTCCTTCTTCTGCGCCTCTCCAAGTCGGTTGCTGCGGAGAGCAACAGAGCCGCGACCATCGGGGGCGGTCTCCAATTTCAATGCGGGGAACCTGCTCCAATAGGTCTTGACTGCTTCGTTGTCACCATCATTGAACGGAACACCCAACAGAGTCTTCAAGTTGATGTAAACGTCATCCGGGTACCGAGCCGCGAGGGCGAGCGCATTACCACCATAGAACCGTTCAGGGAAAGACGCATCGCTCTCCCTTGTAGGCTTGAAAGCGACAGCAGCGGACTCCTTGCGCTTCGAATCTTTAGTGAGGACGATCTCGAGCGGAATGCCGGGTTTCACGAGAGCAGCCTTGAAATATTCCGTGCCGATATCGATGCCCAGGACGGCCGATCCGGCGGCAGAAGCTGGCCCAGCAAAGCTGAGGAGGAATACGAGGAATGGGAGGGCCACGAGGGATAGCATTGGCGAGCTAGATAATTGTCGGCGATTCAAGGACGCCATGATCTATGTGTAGGCTCCGGGCTGCGGGAGTCAGCCAAATCGCCGATCCAGGGAGTTGTCTGTAACTTCAACGGGGAAGATTTACCCTCGTGCGCACATATATAGACGAATTGACAGATGTTCAATCACTGTTCGGGTTTGCCGAATAGTGTGTCGGGGTCCGGGCTAGCTATGCGCCAGAAGGATGATCGGATGGAGCTATGGGATAGCTCGAGATTTTTGTTGTGTTGGGAATGGGCAGTGGGGGACGATGGACAGAAAAAGAAAATCAGGAAAATGACTCAAAAATTAGGCCATTTGGAAGCAAAGGGATACTGTGGCCACTTGGCAGTAACGCAACTTTGAAGCCTGAAAGAGTTGTTGGATGAGGACACGGGTCATCATGCAAACACACAGGGCGATGTTTGCTGTTTGCACTACTTATCGTTATCGCATTATGCCACAGCCCTAATTTCCAGTAGGGCTGATTTGTATGGGAAACAAGCTGTGAACAGTCTAATCTTATAATCATGACAGGAAACATGGGTTTAATGGAAATAAGTATAAATTCGTAATAATTAGGGTTCCATAATCATGGATAAGGAGCGTCAAGTTGTCAAGAAACACATTATTAACCGTCATCCTGGCGTCCTTCAAGACTGGATATGCCGAATACAAAATTTTTTTCCATATTTAGTAATGGTCTCTTTCTTCATGCATATATAAAGTCCCTTGTCTGGCTTCCGACTAGCCACTGCCCAGACCGATGACATGATATATCGTCTGACAGATCAACTTCTGTGTAAATCAATTAGAGCAGAGCAAACAGAAGAGCCAGGCCAGGAATGAAGGCCGCAGCAGATTTCTGGAGAGCTGGAGCACTGTTGAAAGCGGGTGAGGAGGAAGCAGGGGGAGCGGAGGTGGAAGAAGTGATGGGGCTTGACTGTGCCGGGGCAGTAGGCTCAGTAGCCGGAGCACTGGACTCAGTAGCCGGAGCACTGGACTCAGTAGCCGGAGGAGGCACCACCGCAGAAGTTGCGGAAACAACAGGGGGAATTGTGACCTGAGTGGGAGGGGCTGTGGGCTGAGTGCAACCCTCAGTGCAGGTGGAAACGGACGTCACGGTCATCGTGCTGGTCTGGGTCACAGGATGGGTATAGGTTGACGTGCCGCTCGTGATAGTGCTCCAGGTCACTGATACTATTAGCAAGCGCAGTTGATGGAGCAGTCGGATTTTTACTTACCTGGGCAGGTGGTAGTGGTGTATGTGGTGGTCAGGGTAACTGGAGGAGGCGTACCAGTGCGGGTCTCAGTCTCGCAAGGAGTGGTAGAAGCGGGAGGAGAAGTGGGAGTGTCGGTCTCACATGGAGTCGAGGTCGCGGGAGGAGAAGTAGGAGTGTCGGTCTCACATGGAGTCGAGCTGGCGGGAGGAGGAGAAGTAGGAGTATCGGTCTCACAAGGAGTCGAGCTCGTGGGAGGAGGAGAAGTAGGAGTATCGGTCTCACATGGAGTCGAGGTCGCGGGAGGAGAAGTAGGAGTATCGGTCTCACATGGAGTCGAGCTCGCGGGAGGAGGAGAAGTAGGAGTGCCGGTCTCACATGGAGTCGAGCTCGCTGGAGGAGAAGTAGGAGTATCGGTCTCACATGGAGTCGAGGTCGCGGGAGGAGAAGTAGGAGTATCGGTCTCACAAGGAGTCGAGCTCGTGGGAGGAGGAGAAGTAGGAGTGTCGGTCTCACATGGAGTCGAGGTCGCGGGAGGAGAAGTGGGAGTATCGGTCTCACATGGAGTCGAGGTCGCGGGAGGAGGAGAAGTAGGAGTGCCGGTCTCACATGGAGTTGAGCTCGCTGGAGGAGAAGTGGGAGTATCGGTCTCACAAGGAGTCGAGCTCGTGGGAGGAGGAGAAGTAGGAGTGTCGGTCTCACATGGAGTCGAGGTCGCGGGAGGAGAAGTAGGAGTGTCGGTCTCACATGGAGTGGAGGTCTCGACAGGTGGGGTCGTGGTATCAGTTTCACATGGGGTCGAGGTAGGTGTCACAACCGGGGGAGTACTAGGTGCCACAACCGGGGGAGTACTAGGCGTCACGACCGGGGGAATGGTAGGCGTGTCGGTCTCGCACGGAGTCGAGGTCTCAACAGGTGCGGGAGTCTCGACAGGCGGAGGAGTCTCCGCTGGGGGACCACCGCCACTGTGACCACCACCGTCGTGACTGCCATCACCGTGATCCCCATGGTCACCGGCCCACCAAGGACCGCCGTAGTGGTCCTCACCGCCGCCGCGGACAGCAATGTGAGCTTCACCAGCATGTCTGGGAGTAATGACCATGCCGGACACGAAGGTCACGGCGTAGAGAAGAACGACTGGAGCGCCTCGCATCTTGACTTGCAAACGAATGGTTGGTATGTACTGGAATATATAGGGCTGATACGTCCCTTGAAACGAAGGACTATAGGAACCGTAGCGAGAGAGCTCCTAGACAGGTAATATAGACAATTGAGGTGTCTGCAGGATCGAGCCTGGTAGCAGGCGGGGAATAGGGCAAGTTTATATGTGCCTCTGGGGTTAGGTCTGCTCAGAGCTCCAATTCCTGTTTGGCTGGCGCAGTCGATAGCTCCGTTCTGTTGGCCATTAGGCTAGTGTGGACCAACCGGCACCATACTGGGCATTCAAATAGACCAAAGTCTAAAAAAGTGGCGCACATATTCTAACACCAACCAGAACTCGCATGAATGACCAGTATTCAGTAGTTGGCCTGTATATTTCCAGCGATGTGGCTGGTCATGGACCTGGATGCAGAGGTCATAACCAGCGCATGTACACGGGCCCGGTTGACAAACAACCAGGCAGTAGGGTTGAGCCAATGATGACTTGACAATGTCTCGGATATTGGCGTGTGGTTTACCGGCCTCGAAAATCTGAGTTGAGCCATGCCAGTCAAAGTGTTCAGAGCCCGGTGCATGGGCGGATCAGCCAATTGACTCTGATGATGCAGGTCGGTTCTTGGCAATGCGGGCGATAGCTCTGGGATTTTCCGGAATTATACACTTGTTCGGTTAGGCTTCTGCTGGTTTTCGTTGTTCGTTGCCTCTTTCCTTTGTCTTCATACTCCATATGGAGTAGTGATATGGAGTCTGGTGTGAAAGTGTCTCTTCCACACGTCATGAGCCCGACCTATGAATAACTCTTAATTTCGGGCCACAACCTTTGGAACCCCATGTCTCCAGACGAAAGTGTGGGGAAACCTCACGAATGACAGACGTGGAAATTGGAACTGGGTACGGAGCATGTCCAGATCAAAGTAGTAATAACTTGGAAACCTTGGGACTCTGGCAAGGCATGAAGAGATCGGAGGGCAGCGCGGTACCGGTAATGCCCGTCTAGAGTCTGGACTTGGGTCACCAGGGTCTATTCCAGCCGGATGATCGTAAAACAGGCAATTAGGTCTGTGTTGGTGAATGTGAGTAGACGGTGCAGGTGCGGAGAAAAGGAGCAGTCATAACGTAGTCGTCTCTAAAAATATGCAGGGGAGTTGCCGATGCCGATTGGCTTGTTACGGATGCCCGGGCCTGCCCAGGTGGGTTAGTACTTGGTGATGTCAAATGTGTTGTCCTTCTTTTCCTTGTTTTCCCTCTTTTTCCCTGTTGATTTTGGTTATTTGCCCTGATATCTTCCTGTTTCTCTTCTTAATGTTCGTTCCTTACATCCGTGGATGTAGCGGAACTCCTAGGACTGCCCTGTTATTCCACGGCCTCTCGATTATTAAAAATCCAGATCAGCCTACTAGAATTTTCAGGACTGATGACGCCCTCAACCTTGTCTCGAAAAAAAAGAAAAATAATGGCGGGGTAGATGAGCTGTTGGACTTCGAGAAACGACCCTACATATCTGCCCCTGCTACTGTACAATATACACTGCATAGGCGTTCATGCATTTGCATTATTTAAGGTAGTCACACAACTAGAAGTCTTCATAGACCTTGGAATTCTTGTCAGCCTTCTTCCAATGTTTTTCTTTTTTCTTTTTTCTTTTTTTCCCCAAAATTAAAAGGAACGAGGGACTCGTCCACGGTTCGGAAAATGCGGGGCATTGGTATCAAGGGTACATCTGATATGTCTTCGAAGTATCCGAGAATTAGGATATATGTCTCAAACTATCCAAACCTCAGGGTCTTGGAAAAGTATGATCCAGGAAGTCACCAGCTTTCTAAATTGCGGAGAGAGAATGAGCTTAGGAGCCTGGTCCGGTGTGCATTGCCATTGCCGTATTCCCGTCCAACCATGCCCAGGTGGGGCTCATATCCCGGTCGTCATGCCCCAACAGAAACAATTAAAGCTACTACATGTGGGGTGATACTCTCTACAAATGTGGACATTAAGCCACTGAATCCTTCTAAGTCTTTCCCTGCGGAATCATTATACAGTGTGGTATTGCATACTCCGTGTATTGGGCCTGCGTAATGGAAGATGATAACCGCCCGAAACCGGCCATATACCCTGTCAGTTTTTATTGCGATGACATCAACACGAGTGTATATCCAAGAGTTGTGTTTAGTCGTCCTCATCGTCCGAGCCGCTACTCCACCCTGTCTCGTAGTACTCTCGAATCTCGCCGAGTCCGTTTACCAAGGCCTCACGCTCATCGACTGAGACCACGCGGGCGGCAGTCGCCGAGATAGCCTTGATCCTCTGAGCTGTCCGTGTCGAGGCGGTCAATGCGGTAAACACATTTACTCCAGTACCTGCTTCGGGGGTGGGGAACATGTCGTGCGGGAAACTGTCAAGAATAGGCATGCTGAGTGGCGTGTGGAAACTATAATGAGGGTATAAAATGTGAGAACCTGGCTGAGACAGTCAAAATAAATGTGCAAAATGGGAAACCTACCTTTGCAGCATCGACCCTTCATTGTATCTTCTGAGTTTGCGAAGGTGACCAACATCGCTGTCCTCGGTGGACGCACTGTCCCTTTCGGGTTCGTCTCCACGGGTTACCTGGACTTGGTTGAAGATATGAGCGCCCTTGTTATACTCGCCGTCATACGCGAAGTCAATGTCAAATTCAATTTCGGCTTTGGTCGGCCCATCTTCGTTGGAGGCTTCCTTGGTGTGGCCGTCGTTGATTTTGATTTTATTGACTGAAGATTGCAACTCGAAGATGGAGTGTGTGCCATCTTCTCCAGCGAGAGCAGCCTCGAAATGCTGATATGCCCGCAATCGGGAAGGCAATGTGACCGTCTCAATAGCTGAGGCTAGCAAGGCAGTTTTTTGCCATTCCGATTGGCGATCAACATTGAGATAGCCGGGCAGCTCATGCGGAACGTCCATGATTGGAGAATACAGCGATGCCAGTGGGGCAATCGCGTAAAGTGACCTGGCCTTGTTCGTATCCTTCTTGAACTGGTGATGCTATACAAAGTTCGAAACTTAGTCAACCGACCTCGCGAGCCTTCAAAATGGGATCACTGTCTCACTTACCCGCTGCATCTTGGTGCTGTCCTCAATAGCCCACACCCAAATACTTTTCTTTCCAAATTCATCTCTCAGTCTTTCCATATACTGGGCAGCGAAACCACCCCAGGCATCATCTGACCCGGAGAACAGTTGCAGCGCCCGCAAGTTATCACATTCTTCAAAAAGAGGTCTCAGGTCACGGTCCAGCAGGTCATGCTCCTTATCAAGGTCTTTGAACAACTCTGCCCCGACATTCCAATCCTCGAAGGGCATGGTCTGGGAGTTCAAGTCGTATTCATTTAGCTGGACAATGGACCTCGGATGATAGTACACTCTGTTGTAGTCTGACCAGTAGCGTACGGAGTCTGATGTCAGGCGAGGCGCTGGAGTTCCCAGATCCAAGCTTTTCTGATATTCACTTTGTTGAATTGCGGTTTGTTTTTGGACTATCTCTCCTCCATCCCTGCCAGGCGTTAATTTGAAGAACTTGTACATCAATTTGAGCCGCATACCATAATCCTTGGCCAGCTGTGGAGTCTTCACTCAGCTCGTAAAGTGCATTGTATCTGCGCAATGTTCCAAACCCGCCCTTCAGATCATAGATTACTGTGCGTGGAGTGTATGTCTCAGAGCCATCCGCCCCAACGCCTGGTCGAAAGTGGACGTCATGATCAACATCAGACTGTTCTCCTTCGTTATATGTAAAGTAGGATTCCTAGTTGAATATCAGACCAAAGTTTGTATCTGACCGTAGATGACAGTACCTGTAGATTCCAAAAGTGTGTTGCTAGATAGTTAGCCCGCTGGCCAAGCTGAAGTGTAACAATTTCATGCATATCGATGGACACAAATGACTCTCGTAGTCTGGCCTCTCAGTAAATTTTGATATCGACAATGCCCGCCTAAGGACGCACAGACATAGCCAAAACATGACGCTAGGCCTGATGTGGGGGAGTACCGCACGTGAGTGTCTAACCACATATGGGAAGGTGCAGAGAGTCACCAGGGCAACAGTCACATGATGCTTCCAAAGAGGGCAATAAACATGTTTCTGTGGGTGCGTCACCACCCTAACTCCACAACGGTGATTTTCCCTCGTGAATCCTCTTATTCCTGTGATGATTCTTTGACCTTGTGATCTTCATCGGCTGGATCCATTACTCCTCACGAATCATCCGCGATGGAGTCTCCAACACGCCCCATCCTGAGCCCCTCAAAAGCCCTGCATCCGGTTTCGCCGGAACGCATGAATCAACAAACCCTACCCGCCTCTCCCTCACTACCTTCCGATCTCCTCACGCTACACCACAAGAACACCCGAGGTGTTTCAGAAGTTCAAGCCAAAGTGGCGTTCCTAAACGGTCTCTCTCGAGGAGGCAGCCCTGCCAACTCTGCAGCAAACAATGCCGCTCTACAACGCGCTATCCTGGGCCGCGAGGAAGCCGAGTCCGCCCTAGCCACCGCACAAGAAGATTTGTCTGAAGCACAGTCGCGAGAACGCCGGATCAGTGAACGCCTCGAATCATTGCTGGAAGAGTTACACGGAACGAAAGAACGCCAGGCCCACGAACGATCAATTTTCGAAAAGGAAATCCGAAGAGCCCGCAAGGAAGCTTTTCGGGCTGGGTCGACCCTGGTAAAAGTTCAAGAAGAATTGAAACACTCGAAATCAGAGATCAAAACACTGAAAGACGAACTGGGAGCAGAACGTGAGGCGAAGGACAAGGCCAAACAGGAGGCATTCGAACGCGCCTATGCTCTCGCTGGTCTTACAGAGGAACTTGAAGTCTTGAAAGAGAAATTCCGCGCGCTCGAAACAGACAATCATTCGAGTACCCTCGAAGTCCGCGCCCATGAGATTCGGAGAGAAGACTTCGGAAGACTGTCAATAGCCGAAGGTGACCTTGCGTTTCTGGCCACCCCACGCAGACCGAAACGAGCCGCCGCAGGATCTGTCCGATCCCCAGCTCCGACACGCGAAGAAGATCACGCAGAAGCCACTCCTCCCAAACGCCCACGACTGTCGGACTGTGCACCTAAGACGGAGGGTGAACAACCCGCATCCGAGACGGCTGAGCTGGACGAAGATCTGTTGGAAGAGATTAAGGAAGAGCTAGTCTTTGAGCGTCGTCGCAGAGTCGCAGCCGAAGATATGGTGCATTTCCTAAACGTTGAGTGCCAGTTCGAACGCTGCTCTTGCAGGCTTGCTGAGAGCCAAGGTCGTCGCTACATCTACGACGCTGATTACTATAACAAATTCCAAAAGCCTCAGATTGAGGCGGAAGAGAAAGCTCGTGCTCAGCAAGCCAGCATTCAGAAAGCTAGTGTGCACCAAGCCCATCCTCACCCAACCAGCACCCCCGAGGCTAGCCCTCCCCCTCCTCCACCCCCCGTCCACCGATCTCCTCTTCACCAGGCCAACAATCCCCAGGTGAAGTCTCCTCAACACAGCGCCCGCCAGGAAGAACCCGAGCCAAGTCGTACCCCTCTGGCTGCGCCACCTGTTCCTGCCCACCAACACACTGCGCCTTCTATGAAGGCCGAACCGACAGATCTCCACAAGATGGAGATGCCAGCCGAGCCCCTGGTTACATTTTCTCCAGAGACTGGCACATTCACGACATTCCCATCTCCTCTCCGAGACAATGTCAGGCCTCTGCGATTGGATCTCTTCGAGACACCCGATCTCGCTGAGCCTCAGCCAGATGTCCACGCGCGTCATATGGATGCCTCTGCATCACCCGACCAACAGGTTGACTCGCTCACCCCCTCTGGGGAGCCGGCTCTGACGGGAATGCCTCGTCCCACCCCATCAGGTGGTGTCGCCGAACACTCGCGTGCACCGCTGTCCGTGGAAGCAAGATCGTCGAGACCTGTCGAGAGAGAACCCTATGGACACCGCCAACCCATCAACCACCAAAAGAGAGCTCCTTCCCGACAAGAGCCACAGTCACAGCGCACTTCGCACCCTGGCGTGCCCGAGACACCCATCGACCGCGAACAAGCACTTGCACAGATCAGAGCGCGACGAGGTCGTACCCATAGCAAGCAGCGATCAGTCAGTGCCAGCGAACCTGGCCGCGCAGCTCGGGCCTCCAACCCGACCTCTGCTCGGGGACCTCGACGCCTTCCCAACCCCAACCTTCGAGCTGATTCGAGCACCGAAAATGAACTCGGTGAGCGTCGAGATATGAGTGCTCCTGTTCGCATGTTCCGACGTTAATGAATGCCCTGGGATGTATGTCTCATGATGCATATTTATGTCTTTCTTTTGCATGGTTTGCTGTCGTTTCCTCTAATACCCCCCGGCGCTGCATCAATTTGTCTTTATTTTCATTGCATGGCGATTGGAAGCAATATGTTCTGTTTGTTTTGTGTTTGGATCTTTTGGCTCCGATATCATGAGCCTCATTATACTATGGATTTAATTTCCCAACTGCCGGTCCTTCCTTTGATGCAATTTCGGCTTCAGTGTCTCTCCCTCCTTATATATTTCCTATGTCTTACTTTTCTTCTTCTGTACATAGATTTCGATTGTCGAGAGTGAATTCTATTTTATCATGGTCACAATCTTTATCCAGCCAGAACTTGAAAGGAACGTATAAAAGGATGTATATTGACCTACAATGTATAATATATGCCTAACAAGAAACAAAAACTTCCCACGAAGATCTTCATAAAGGAGACCTCAAACATAAACAGCCCTAGAGAGAACCAGTCTACAAAACCGAGATCCCACAACATCTAATCCTCGCACTATCAACCTTCGCGCCACGACCCCACCACAAAGAAACCAACTCCTCAACAAAGACCCGGTCTGTTGCACTCCACACGTCAAGCCCCATCTCCGCCATATCCGCCACTGTAATCGTGACAGTGTCATCCGTA
The DNA here is from genome assembly GCA_911456345.1 of Penicillium egyptiacum. NCBI lineage: Eukaryota > Fungi > Ascomycota > Eurotiomycetes > Eurotiales > Aspergillaceae > Penicillium > Penicillium egyptiacum. Next base: position 186,480 of record CAJVRC010000895.1, read on the forward strand.
CCGCCGTCCCGGTGACCAACTCTCGACCCATTATTCCGAGACCCGCCCACACTCGACCGCTGCCGAAGCAAAGGCGAACTTCCCTCGTCGCCGTGGATAGACTGGCGAGACATGGAAAGCGAAGCATCTGTATCATCGTCTTCATCGATATACGGGGCATCATTATAGGCGTCGTCGTCAAGGTCGCTATCATAGCGTGCGATGGCGCCAGCCAACGTAACGAAGATCTGCGACGTCAGGCGACGGAAGTACGCGACCAGCGTTACTTCGGGCGGCTGCTGGTCTTCGTGGAGGGGATTACGGGGTGGGTCGGAGTGGGAGGTTGAGTTGTAGGGTGGGCGGGCGAGACTCTCCACGCTTGCCAGAAGGCGGGAGTCTTGTTCTATCTGCTGTTCTTCTTCTTCCTCCGAGAGGCCGTCGCGGTTCTCGCCAGCGGAGGCCCACCAGATGAAGGACGTGTAGGCGAGGCGTGCCCAGGAGATAGGCTCGACGACGGGGCTGGACGAGTAGGTTGAGTCTGTGTCTGAGGGGTCTTGTTCTGGGGAGGTGGGGCGGTCGTTGGAGAGTCGGTGGAGTCCGCGGCGGAGCATTGAATAGCGGCGGGCGTCGCGCTGGGTTGCTTTTAGCTCGATATATTGGGTTTGGTTGGGTTTGCCGCCTGTGTTATGGACTAGGGAGATTTTGGGGAAGGCTCGCTCGGCGGTTTGTTGTGAATATGGTGCGGGGAGGGTGATGAGGACGTCGAAGAGGTCGGATTTCATGGTTAAGACGGTGTCGGTGGAGCACGCGATCCAGCTTGGGTCTGTTTCTAGGTCTATGATGCTGCGCGATGGATCGAAGGAGGAGAGGTAGGGAATATCATGAATACCAATGTTGAAGAGGGGTCGCGGGCGTAGCGGTGGTATGCGATCGTCGGGGAGTAGCTGCAGGAGGGAGTTTGGCAATGAGGCTAAGAGAGATAGATCATATACTGGATCTAATTAGCAGTAGGTCAATTAAAATGCATATAGAAGCGTACCAAAGTTGCAAGATGTGTGTACAGGAGCCTCGCCCATGAAGAGAATCCGCTTGCGCAGCAAAGCTGCTCTGTAGAGGGGGAATATCAAAGGTCCGAAGCATTCCGTGAAATTCGGAAGCGATGAAGCAGGGTGGAAGGGCGTTAAGGCTGGCCTGAACGTTTCCAGTACCATTGCATCACTGAAGGCGCGGTTGCGACTCGGGTGATCTGATGGCTCGCCGGGTCGGAATCGAAGACTAAGAGGCGAGTCAAGTGGGGAGTCAGGCGCTGAAGAATCGGTTCCTCCTATCCTATACATGTCCCAATAATCACACAGAGGCTGCATATCCGACATGTTCTCGGCGTATTTCCTAACGAGCACCAATGTCAGTCGGGACCTTGTCCATAGCCGGTGCCTGGAGATACGAACAGCGTCAGTTCCTTGAGCCTTGGAGCATGTCGCCAGCCCTTCCCAAGTCTTCCGGTGCTGAGGGGCACCAGAACTCCGATCGCAAACATCTTCGCATTGCGTTCGGCCTCCGCGGCGGGATGATTGAGGAACGCGCTGATACCGGCGTACTGTTCATGCACGAAGTACCTATAGGAGCGCGTCAGCAAATATGGGATCCAAAGCTCTTGAAGACCTTGAAAAACATACACCAGGTCCTCAGTCACATTGTGCAGCCCAGAGGGCAGTGATTTGTATTCCACAACCCCTTCAACCTCAACTATTCACTCGGGAATCAGTATCGCGTGCCGATTGTAGCCTCGGCTAGGTAATTGATTGCTTACCTCCCGGCGCAGTTCGCTTCCACGAGACTACATATCTATGTCACAGAATGTCAGCGATAGGTTCCTAAGCTTAAGAGCTGTGATGCCCAGGGGAAGGGGAAGGAATTACCCGGTCCTGATGTCGAAGCTGATGACGAACAAGGCGGCAATGGCTGGTGGCGACTCCATAGTGGAATGTGAGACGTCAACGCCCAGAGATTCAGATGCCATTATGAAGGAGAACCATGGGGTGCGACGCCATTCAAGCAGTGTCGGGCAATCACGGTAAGTTGAGGGGTTAGCCTCGCAAAGGGACCCCAAGGGCTTTGCGGAGTTGGTGCCTGAGGCAGAATCTCGGGATCTATAACGACTTCGGATAAATCAACAATTCGCTGTCCGCCTCATGGCTTTCCCGTTGAAGAATTATATCTCTATGGTCTCAATATCGCTCGGGGGCCGGTCTTTGACTTGGTCGTGGAATTTTAAATTCTAACTCCGTTTATTCATCCTCGGACATCTTCAACTCGGCTCCGATCGGATCTATGGTCTCTAGAAGACCAATGTCACCATCCATCTTGCAGCTCTTCTCTACAGACAGCTTCTTCGAAGATGGCCGTAATCTGCTGGGAGGCGAGGTGGACTAGGCGCTACCTGAATTGATGAACCTCTGATAATGCTCAGGCCTAGCTCCGCATAAGTCCATTTATCTAGCTAGAGCATACGAACCTCTTGGGATAGAACTGCTACCATCTCATCATCATCCGGTGAGCTTATTTGAGAATGATACTCGATATATATAGTCAGTTTCGATATTTTCCATAAGATGGAGGGCCTATCTAGGTACTTGCAGACCAGTTGAAACATTTAAAGTACTTGAGCGTGAAGCTGAGGGGAAAAGGTATTTGAACATGTTTGAGAACATAACACTGCATTGGATGTGGTGGCTTGTTTCGTTTAGGCTTCGCTGAACGATCAATTGATTTTCAAAACATTTCTAGTGCTTTATAAACAATGACAGGCGCTATATCAAACAGGGCAACTATATCTTACAAAAAAACAGAAATTTATGTTCTCCGACAGTCTATGAGACGTCCAGAGGACCTGTTGATTATATCAAAAAGCTTGAAAAGTGTGTAACACGATATCTAGCATAGAGATAGCCTTTCCGTCCCCGATAATTAGGCGTCCTCTTCACGGAGGCGCTCCAATTTCTCCTGGTCAAAGATTCCGGGACCCGTCAGTTCATTGTTCAATGTTGAGATAGAAGGCACGAAGAAGTAATCGCCTCCCCTTTGAATGACCCAGCTTTCCAGCGGCATGCGCGCCTCGGTGGGATATTTGCCATCAGGAAGACCGATAGAGCGAGGCGGGTGATGGTCCTTTCGCTGGCCCACAATCGCATCAATACCCGGACCATCATCACCCACGAAGTTGGTCTTGCGGTCGGGGAAGTGGTGGTTGCTCGCCCAGCCTGGGAAAATCAGATGTTAGCGACGGGCGCTTTATCACACATTATGCATGGGTTCAAGTTCTGAGTTCTTACGGGTAGTCAAAAAGTTGAATCCATTTCGGATATCGCTCTGGTAGCAGACAAACAGAAGCCCACGTTCCTTTTCCTCAGACGACTTTCCATCTGTCATTTCTTCGGCCGAGACTTCCTCGCCATACGGAATGCCACGACGAACAATAACAGCATGGTCGTGTTCCAAGTCAGCTCGTGGTCTCATTTTGCGGGTGTGTGCCGCAAAGGGGCACTTGTTGTGCTCCTCCACAGGGTGGTAATCAAAGTTGTTCGATGAGAAGAGGCTTTCATCAGAGTCATCATGAGGAGATTCATCCACAGGGGTTCCTTGATATTGATCCAATCAGCAAATTTTCGCGCAAATCTTCAGCAGTTTTAATTTGGAACGAACCGTTCTTCCATCTTCCCATCAAGTACGCAGCAAGCTTTTCGGCTGGCTTGGGATGGTTTTGAGTGAAAGGCGCGTGCTTCGCATTTTCCTGCATGAACCTATAGACCTGGTCAATACCAGATAGGAATCGATTAAACAAATCAGGGTTCACTCACTCGTCAAATTCAGGAACAAGTTGCTGGAGGTCACGGAAAACAAGGAAACTGCCATCTTTGGCCCATGATGGTTGGTCCAGTTTGTCGCCCTCATGCCCGCAAACAATCAATCTGCATTTCATCAGCGTGAGGTTCTTTCATCCAACCGCAGTGAGCACATTTACCCTGGCTTGGTGGCTTTGGGTTCCTTTCCCACGGGTTGTCTTTCATCCCAGCCCTCAAGTATAGGCTGACTGATTCCATCCTTGAATCCAAAGCTGAATGAAAAGGTAAGTTTGGCCCGTAAAGACTCGCAGGCGTTCGGTAAGTACTTACTGCTCTTTCCCCTTCATAGCACCTGGGCGAACTTTTCCTTCCCTGACCAGGGTCAACTCTATAGAAGGGTCCCTACTGAGGACATAGGTATCTGGGTTGAGAGGTTCTCCCTCCTCGGCCAGGAAATGTTGCTTCACCTCGCTGATCTTGGTATCCAAATCACGCTTCACGCTTGCGGTCACCATAATCACACCATCAATAAGTCTTTCATTATCCTTGGTGGGCTGGTATTCTTTTCGAAGCTCCTGGGGGTTGTCCCACCCCTCGCCCACAAGATCCGCATACATGCCCTTTTCGAACAGTCCATCACGGAGTTGTTTTTGGCGGAAGATTTTAGATAGCTCTCTGTCCTTTTTGACGAGCTTCTGATCACTGACACTCACAAATGCTCCAAGCTACGTGTTCAATTATCAGAATTTTCTCAATACAAGTGAGGACAGTTGGGATGATTACTTACTGCTTCAAGGCCGGTTGAGGTAAAGGCAATGTTGATTCCTGGTAAACCCTGGAGCTTAGCGGATCTCTTTGCCAGTTCAGCCTCCTTCTTGGCCTGCTTAATGGTCGCGCCCATCTCACAGGCATCTTGAGCCGTGGTGATCTTGGGAATGAAAGTCTTCAGTCGGTTCTTGAAATCAACCTGGTTTCGTACGCGAAAGAAGAGAAAGGTTTGAAATCTTTTGGGAAGACCGGGCCTGAGGCACATGAGTATTTTGGAAGGCCATGTTGATATATAAACATTCGGCAGCATGGAAGACTTACCAAACATCTCCCTGGATATTTGCCTTGATGGCTGAAGTAAGACTCATAATGGAAAGTTAGACTCTTCAAGAGTGTACGATCCAATGTCAATGAAGGCTACTGTCGAACCACAAGGGCTGACTGGAGGGGATGGGATAATTATATGAGAAAGAGGCACGCCGAACCAACACTAATTACATTTTTGAACAAAAAAGCAAAGGAAGGAGGCGGGCCAGGACAGGTCTGCGATTGAACCGCATTCAGCTACAGGATAAGATCGCCCATTACGGCGTAGATATGGGGCACATTCGACACAGCTCCAATAGCAATAATCCATTACAGCCACATTCAGCTACACGGGCATATCTGGAGCAAGAGAGGAAGGCCATACTCCATATTACGCACTGACAACTATTGTCTTGAGTTTGCGAACCTATTGCCCCACAGGGTACGAACAGAGGGGATTCCTAATACAGAGAGGGTCATAGGTCGCGTTCTTTCCGATAGCAGAGATCGACATGCAAAGTAGCGCACTTGCCAGCGACAATTGACTGGTGGGTCGCCTTTAAGCAAATAAGATCACACATGTTAGAATAACACGAAGATCACGGTTCCCGACGGAGTACGGAGTAGTATAACACACCTGGGCAGTACGGAGTACATACGTACGCACTGGCTGCGGTAGTGGAGACCTCCCAATATCCATATCTGGCAATGTAAGATGCACATCAATGTACGTCGCACAGATCTCTATGCTTTGGCCATGATCTACCTAAATGCATCTGAATGATGGGGGGTGTCAACTCAACATTCTAGTCAATAAGAGGGAATGGAATAAGTCATGACGATCAATTGTTCGGGTATGGATGTAACACCCTATGCAGGGCGTGCCGACCCAGCAGTCTGAAATAATCGCAGGAAAATCATGAAGTGAGGGATGTGGAGCAGATAGCTTTCAGCTTGCCACTTTCCATTTGACAAATTGTGGGTCCATAGTTAGTGCAACGGTAACTCATATCTGCAAAAAGCTAGTACGGAGTACATAGGGTAGAATAGCACCGATCATACCAATGAATAGATACTCAGCTGAACGTGGTCTTCCACCTACGTGATGTTACAATTAAGAGAGTACAACATAGATTTGCTCAAGATTAGCGCATCATGAATCCATGGGTGTCTCAGCGGAAGCGGGCCGGGCTCCACCCAATTTCCGCTAGCACGAACTATCTACCCGAGGACATGCGCCATCGCATCTCGAGGTTCTTTTTTCACCCATGATCGACATGCAGTAGTCTTGCAGCACAAAATCAGCAATTGCCAATTGGTCAACCTTCAATTACCGAACCGTGACGCCAAGGGCCGTACAACCTTGGAAAACCCCGCATCCAATATGCAGGCTAGGAATAACCTCGCACAGCTGAACTACCTATCTAGCTTGGAGTGGGCTTGCATGCCGTGTCTTCTGCAGGAGACGCCGATCTTTGATCTGTCCCCGAGCGTCGCCGATCGGGTCTGATTTTTGGGACTTTTCTTCACCGATCTCAAAAGGAGTACCCACTCACGTCGTACTACGCAAGGTGGGCCCAGACACTCACTGACGTCGATCTCTCTTGTGGATCTTCAGCAATGCCGAGATAGACAGTTGACTGGTGGAAAGCAGCTCCACCTGCCCCTCAAGGGATCGGTCTAAGCTGTCATAGTGTGCGTAATATTGGCCTGGGCTATTGCCGATTTACTCCGTGCTGGAAAGTCAATTGCATCCTGAATGGCAGTGGCGCTGCGCCCGAGGCGAAGTATGCCGAGTGCTGCACTTATATGTAGCCTTAATCACGTCAAGAGTTTCTTGTTGTACAGGTGAAGTGAGCTTCTCTTTCCCCTTCTCCTTCACACTCTCTTCACGCTCGATAAATTTTCCCCAAGATGAAGCTTCAATGGGCCGGCCTCCTCTTGGGGGCTTCCATTGGGGGAGTCAATGCCATGGGCAAATACATGCATGAAGCCATGAGAGGAGAGCGTGTTTCCGGCTATGGCAAAACCGACAAACCTTCCTGGGTACCGGAGTTTAAAGATGAATCTCCTCCATATCAAGGCCATCGAATCCCCCGTCAGGACTGGAAAGTGATATGCAGCAGCTCCGTTCATGGCTACCCATGCAAAAATGCCATCGATGGCAAGAGTGCTACTGCCTGGCGCAGCGACCCCTCCGACAAGGGACATACTTTCATTGTTGATCTTGGGGCCTGGTACCAAGTGGGCGCCGTCGTTGTCCTTCCTCCAGTTGATACGGACACGGAAGGCCTCATTACCCAGCACAAGATTTGGGTCAGCGCAGATCATGAAACCTGGACGGGCCCTGTTGCATATGGAATGTGGCCCAGTACAAACAGACAGCGAATGTCCGCGTTTGAACCCTCCTCTACCCGATACTTGAGGATCACGACCGACGCCGACGAGGAAAATCCCTGGGTCGGTATTGCGGAACTGAACATTTATGGAACTCTGTACACTATTCCTCGTGACCCTGCTCTCGGTGTCTGGGGACCAACTCTTGATTTCCCTATTGTGCCTGTCTCCGGTGCTCAGGAGGGATCTGGCATGCTTGCCCTTTGGTCGTCGTGGGCCGATGACCAATTCCACTCGACGCCGGGAGGAAAGACCGTCATGACCCGATGGAACCCATTGACCGGCGAGGTCACTAAACGCACTGTCACCAACACCCATCACGACATGTTCTGCCCCGGAATTTCTTATGACGGCACTGGCATGATGGTTGTGACTGGTGGCAATGATGCCTCGGAGACTAGTCTCTATGATTCTGTCAATGACGAATGGATCAGCGCAACCGAAATGAAGCTCCGTCGTGGATACCAGGCGTCCACAACTCTCTCCGACGGACGTGTCTTTGTCATTGGGGGTTCATGGGCTGGAGCTTCGAACGTTGACAAAGATGCCGAAGTCTACGACCCTGCTACCCGAAACTGGACTATGCTTCCTGACGCAAAGGTCCGCCCGATGTTGACCAAGGATATGGAAGGTGCTTGGCGAGCGGACAACCATGGCTGGCTCTTCGGCTGGAAGGATCAGAGTATCTTCCAAGCTGGGCCTAGCAAACAGATGAACTGGTACTCCGCCCATGGCAATGGAAGTGTTAAGGCAGCAGGACTTCGTATGGAAGATGAGGATTCCATGTCTGGTAACGCAATCATGTTCGATGCCGTGAAGGGAAAGATCCTCACGCTGGGTGGTTCTCCTGACTATGATAAATCGTGGTCCACCAACGCAGCCCACATTATCACGATCGGCGAACCAGGTGAGGAGCCGAAGGTTGAACCGGCCGGACGAGGCACCATGCACCGTGAGCGTGTATTCCACACTACGGTTGTTCTCCCCGATGGAAAAGTGGCCATCTTTGGCGGCCAGCAGTACGGTGTTGCATTTAATGAGGAAACCGTCCAATTTGTTCCGGAAATCTATGACCCTAAAACGAACACTTTCACGGAGTTACAGCAGAACAATGTTGTGAGAGTATACCATACCGTGTCAATCCTCCTCCCCGATGGCCGTGTGCTGAACGCAGGTGGTGGACTCTGCGGCAATTGCACAGCCAACCACTATGACGGCCAGATCTTTACCCCTCCTTACCTCCTTACTGCTTCAGGTGAGCCTCGGCCTCGTCCTGAGATCCTCTCCGGGCTGGAAGATTATGCCGTGGTGGGTAGCACCCTGAGATTCAAAACCTCCGGCCTTATCTCGTCAGCATCCCTGATCCGTCTGGGAACCGCCACCCACACTGTCAACACTGATCAACGCCGCATTCCACTCGATATTAGACCTACATCATTCTTCCGCAGTACCTGGAGGACTACCCTGCCAAATGATTCGGGTATTCTCATCCCTGGATACTGGATGCTGTTTGTTATGGACAAGGATGGCGTGCCTAGCATCGGGAAGATCATGATGATTGGGTTGGACAAAAAGAAGACCATCCAGCCTGCACAGGATCCGCTGGGTCTGTTGGAGGCACAGAACAGTAAGCATGAATCACTCCTGACCTTTCCGAAACATTGGTAACCAACACTAATTTTACAGACGTTGGGACTTTCATGAGGATCGAGTTGCTGAAAAGAAAGTGGTTTTGAGGCAAGCTGACATTTTTGGAGAGTTCGAAACTTGACATAGCGTCACGTTGAGTCTCCTGCAGTGTTTAGCACTTTCACATAGCTATACAGAGTATAATCTGAAAAGATACTTCAAAACGCTAGGCAGGCTTTGAATCAAATGGTAGTTGATTTTGAATTGCGCTGTGTACATACCATCCATGTATTCAGAGTGCCTTAGCTCACCTAAGAGCGGGGTCAACCTTGGAACCCCTCCAGAGGTCCGTGGACGCTAGTCCTCTTTCTTTCTTATTCCAACGTGAGCTTCATTCTGACCTCGGCTGATCCGCCTCTACCCATTACCGGCTCTAATTAAAACGTGTATTGATGGCAAAGGAATCATGTGCGTCAATATCCAGTCGCTTTGGATGGTTGCGAAAGCCAAACTGGACAACGCTGACCAGAAGCTGCTCGCCTTCGACAGCGACAATGGTATCAAGGAAGCTGGAAAAAGTGAGCTTGATATATTGGAGAGTCTCGAGCAAACGACTCGGGAAGCATACGATACATGCATCCGGAAGAGATGGAAAATCACCATTCCGGGAACAGGGAAGAAAATTATAATTCGTGACCTACTGAATAAAGTCGTGCACTGGATTGAACTATTCAAATCAGTGGGCGATCAAGTTGTGCAGTATGACCCTGGCCATGCTGCCTTACCGTGGGCCGGAGCTCGATTCTTGTTGCAGATTGCTATCAACGACTTCAGCAAATTCGATTTCGTTGTGCAAGGGGCCGAAAGAATCGCCAAAATGACGGCAAGGTATAGGATTATCGAGCAAATTTACATTCAAAAAGGCTCAGCTGCTTCGGAACAGCTTGAGCAGGCGGTTGTGAGCGTGTATGGCTCGATCCTCAAATATCTTGTCGGGGCCAAGCGCTATTTTGAACAGCGAACAGGAGGTGAGTTCATATTGCCAAGTTCGATTGTAGCTGGGTCAAGCTCACAACTTCTAGTGCGACTGTTGAGAAGCGGGCTTCTTGGCCAGGATGACTTCCAGGAACTTTTGGACAAAATGGAAGCGGGCGAGAGATGGGTGGATCGGTGCGCTAGCTTGGTTCAAGCTGAGAGTAAGTATTGCACTCTTTTTTTGTTCGGTCCGCATGGCTGAATGATAAATCATGATAGTAAACAAGGATATGGTCTCTCATCTTGCAACATTGTCGTTAGGTAAGGAGACGACTCAAATCACGAGCCGACATGCCCGCCACTGATTATGCTGTAGAGATGACAACCTTTCATTCACTGCGAGATACACTCAGTCGGATCGAACAGCCAATCTCACAGGTGTTCTTCCACATGAACAAGGTTGAGGATCATTTGGACAGTAAGTTTCCCTGCTTAGCCGATCGGAGCAATCTGACACATATTCAGGCCTACAGCGACGACAGATGTTGGACTGGTTGTCTACTCAGCCATATCTTGACCACCACACCACGATCAAATTTCGGGTCCTGGATGGAACATGCCGATGGGTTCTGCAACATGCAAGTTTCACCGAATGGAAACGTGAAAGCACAAACTCCCTGCTCTGGCTTCATGGTGCTCAGGGTGCGGGAAAAAGCTGCTTAGCATCGATGGTCATTGATGATGGCATGAATGACTCCAGCCAGATTCAAAACTTCGCTCATGCCTACTTTTATTGTTCTCGCAACACTGCCGAGCCCCAACGTGCAAATGCACAGAGTATTCTCGGGTGTATTGCGCGTCAGCTTTCCAGCCCATCTTCAAACCAGCCCCTTGCCCCCCCAACACTTTCTCTTTACAGGAAAATACACCTAGCAGATGGTTCAATGAGAGCTCCTACTCTGTGGGAATGCCGTGATCTAATTATTGAACTCACCGAAGCCTATTCCCGCAACACTATTGTGATAGACGCTCTGGATGAGTGTGGTAGGGAGGAGCGAGCGGAGCTCGTCGAGGCACTGGAGTATATTATCGACAACTCGCCTAGCCTCATCAAGGTCTTTGTCACCTCACGCGAAGAGGGCGACTTGAGGTTATCTATCCAGGCGCATTCCGGGGTTCAGGTGACGTGGGTAGAGAATGGGGCCGATATCGAGAAATTTGTGAATTTTGAAACGGACAGGCTTGCTGCAAAGAACCAGCTACTTGCCTCTATCCGAGTCCAAGCGACAAAAGAAGATTTGAAGGCGTTGATCAAGGAAGATACTATTTCCAAGGCTAACGGGATGTGAGTTGGAATATTTCCGGGTCTTCTACGCAAAAGCTTACAGGTTCAGGTTTCGTTGGGCTCAGTTGCAGCTGCAGAGTCTTCGGTGGATTCGTACTGAGAGGGACATTCGATTTGCTATGTCGAAGATCCCGCGCCAACTCAGCGAGCTATACGAGGACCTCTACACGAAGGCACTTGAAAACACCGAAGAAACAGACCGTGCTTTGTTCCGAAACACGTTGAGATGGATGTTATGCACGAGGCGGGTTTTCGGCTGGGAAGACTTCTCCCAAGCTATTACAAGCTTTTCGGACATCAAGATACACGAGATCGATGAAGACTTCATCTTGGATCTTCTCAGCAATTTCGTGATCTCTCAAACAACCCAAGAAGGAAACCAGACCTTCCGCTTCGCCCATCTGTCGGTGCGGGAGTTTTTAGAAAATAAGCCCGAATACTCCGCCGAAGTTAGCAACACCTTTGCCGCGGAGGTGTGCTTGTTAAAATTGCTCGGAGCTTCCGGATCGCCCAGTGCAGAAGAATTCCTCGGCAGGCTAGGCCTCAGTGATGAAGGTACCGTAACTTTGTCAGAGATCGACTCTTACAGGAAAGGCATACATGACTACTCCTTGCGAAATTGGTACGTACACTGTGTGCATGCTGGCGAGGTACATCGATTAGACGAGGAACTACACCTCTTTCACCTCCTGCGCTATTTTCTCTTTGACGATTCGGATCCAAACTGTCCACTAAAGTGTTGGGTACGTTCTCGTCAGCGCCGCAAAATGGAAACCATAGACGGATCGCACCTCCTTGGGCTACTGCGAAATTACCATCGATCCCTGGACCGGGCATTTCTGCTTTCCTGTGTCTTCGGCTTCGGTGAAGTTCTTCGCATCGATCAGTATAATGAGCTCGATGATGACGTCAAAGAAGCATGCATTCTGGCAGCCACGATACACGGCGAGTATCATATCTTGAAGTATTTGATGGGGAAAGCAAAAGTCCCATTATTGCAAAAGCGCATTTTGAGTGCTCTAGTCCGAAACGATGACATTGAGCCGCTCAAATGGTTCTTGACTCTCGCCGAGCCTGACCTGATTACCGGATCGACCATCGTGGAAGCGGGGCAAGTAGGGGCAGATACGGAAATAGTCGAGCTGTTGCTTGATCATAATACAAATCTACACATTACGACGGAGCTCATTGAACAATGCAGTTCGTACACGACGATTGAAGCACTTCTCAGCAGAGCCCCCGACGTCGTAATCACGTCTGCGATGCTCAAGAACGCTATGTACGAGATACCCATTGAACGTCTGAGAGAAATCCTTGACAAGAACGATGGATCGATCATTACATGTGACACTATCGGATTGGCTAGCTACTACGCGGATTTTTCAGAAGGAATGCGAGCCAAGATAGAGCTTTTGTTGGAACGCGCTGGTGAGATCAAATGGACCGAGAGAGTTATGTTGCAAACCATTACCAATAACGGAAACTCTGAGGTGATTCAGATTCTTCTTGATCACGGTTGCCCGGTGACAGAAAAGGTTATGGTGAAAGCTGCGGCATGGGGAAGAGCCACTCCTTTCGAGCTCCTTCTCAACGCTGGAGGCGTAATTACGACCGAAGTTATAGTTGGTGGAGCAAAGAATATTCATGACGGGTCTCGAATGGTCAAGCTCCTTGTATCCTTGATGGACCGACCATTAGACGATCAATTGTGGGTCCAGATGATGCTGAAATGCGCTCAGAATACATGGGGAAATCCGGAAACCCTTCAAGCGCTCCTGGAAATGAAACCTGGTCTGAAGGTTTCAGAAGAGGTTTTGATCGCTTTTACGGAAAATCCCGTCAAAGGGAACATCACACTGGATGTCATTCTTGAGGACAACCGAGAGATGCAGGTTACCGATGCGGTGATCGTGAACGCATTAAAAAGGTTGGACTTCGATAAAACCATATCGAAACTTCTCGACCGACACGGCTCGACGAATATTTCGAGCCAGATGCTACTTGGAGCTGCTCAGAATGGTCAGTTCGGAGATGAAATGACAAAGCTTCTATTGCAGCGAACTGCAACAACCATTGAGAAACCATCCTCCATGGTTGTTGACGCAGTCATTGGTAATCGGTATTCAGGTTATGGAACACTGCAGATGCTGGAGAGCTATTTTGGGCAGCTTGAGCTCTGCGAGGCGAATGTGAAGACTGCGGCTGAGTCTGGGAACCAGTCTATGCTGACCTTAGTATTGGATCGATGTTCAATAACCGAGGCCACGCCATCTGTTCTATTAGCCGCTGCGGCGAAGGGGAGCTTAGAAGTGATGAAGCATCTTTTGAAATTAAAGAACGCTGTTGTTACCGAAGATATTCTGATTGCGGCGTCGGGAAATTTCGGTTGTAGCATTGACATGCTCAAGGTGCTTTGGGACTTTGCACCACACATCGAAGTGTGTCCTGAGATATTTCTAAATGCTGCCGATCCTTATATTTGGAGATCCGCGCATGTTGAGTTTCTCTTTTCTCGGGTCAAAGATTCCAAAACGTGCCATGATCTTCTGGAAGCGGTGATGACAGCAAAAGAGAGCCCGGGGGATTGGTTATCTGTGCTTGTTCTGGAATACATCCTTCAGAGCGAGTTTGACATTGAAGTGACCAATGAACTTGTAATGGATGCCTTAAAAGCAGGCCGGGGACGGCTTTTGAAGGTTTTCTTCGACAACGGGATCGATATTGAACTCTCACAGGATATGGTAAACACGGCAGTCGAGCTAGAGGACTATCGGGCCCTAGTAGTGTTGGTCGAGCATGGGAATTCGGATGAATTGAACCTGCAGGATGCAAGGGTTGTCATCGACAATACATATTTGGATGAGGAGTGAGCATCACAAATGTTTATAGAACCGGCATGAATTGCAAATAGAACTATCAACTCACTAGGAACATGGGTATATCCGAGATTGAAAACATGAAAAGGAAAAAAGGAAAAAAGGAAAAGAAAAACAGGAAAAGGTGCACATTCATTCGCGCCTTACTTTAGGAGCTCCCTTTCTCTGTCCTACGAACCGGAAAGGGTCGGTAGGGAAGGGGTTTTCCCAGGGCTTTGCAGTGTTGCCTTCGCCTCTTGTCTTCAACTTCTCTTTTCCCAATCGCCACTTTCGGAGAACAGAGAAGTCATCCACGGACTTTTTCAATTCCTCCAACCATACGGGCCCTGCCTCATTTTCAAGTCCAAGTTCCCGAGAAGGCATCTGAGCTTATTTATAATTAGCTGTGCCTCCTCCCAATCCCAACCCACAAGTGATTTCCAAAGCAAGAATTGTTCTAGAAAGGATATGTTGTGGGTGCCGTACTCCATGATCACATATTTCACATCATTCCGGAAGTATGTCAATGTCTCCTCGTCTTGACCTTTCCGGGCGTAGTAATCCAGGAGGTTATATTTGCAATTTGCACTCTGCCTACGTTGTTTGGTCGCGAGTGCTCTCGGAGACAGTCAGCTGCTTATCAAATCCTCGCTCAGAGAATAGCAATCAGCTAGCGAGGCCAATGCGAAGGCCCTATACTGATGGTTCGACCCATAGAGACTCTCACACTGCGAAAACATATGCGTGGAGTATGTTCACGGCTTCCGACTGCGTGTTGAGCTCACGGCTCAAGAAATCTCCAAGTACGTATTCTGACGAGGATATTGCCGTTAGTCGCCCACGGATCTTTAATGGACTAAAGCCTCATAAACACAAATAGCCTCTCATCTAACACGCCCAGCTTGAAGTATCACCGTCCCATTCCGGAGGGGCGGGGAGATCAAACGAAATGGCGTAGGGTCGGGGTCCTCGAAACCAGGAGCGATCAGAGTCCATCCTGCTGGAGAGAGTTAACATGCTGTGGCTAAGATTTAAGAAAGATTGACTGGGTAGAACATGCAACCATGAGAGGTTATCGCGAAAGAGAGAAGAGAGAAAGTACACGGGCGAAGGAATCTCATGCCTCAGGCGTCAATATATGTTATATTGACGCCTGAGGCAGGCAAATACTCGAAAATAATTCTGAAAGACAAACACAAGACGCAAGCATTTCAAGCTTGTATCACCAGTTCTTTGAATTTGATTAATTTAATCACTAATCGTCTTCTCTTTTTAAATCGAGGCTTCATTTGTAGATCCAGTTAAGCTTGTTATTGGCCGAACTCAAATCCACCTTCACAAAAAGCCAAGCGAGCGTCCCGTTGTCTCATTTTCCATTGATCTTTCTCTATTTTTCTGTGCTTTTCTGGGCCAGTGACATTAACAGTCTATACCAGGTTCAACACTCTCAGGGGTACTGCAAACATGCCCAGTCCTCCATCCCACCCATACTACCCCCTCGATGCCAATGTTGTGGGTTATGAGCCCAACCAGGCCCCAGTGTTACAGCTTCTCGTCTCTGCTGGTGGGGCGTGTGCTGTTCTTCTTAGTGTGACTTTTGCGTTGGCCAGCTATGTGAAACCGACGCTGCGCATGGCGGATCGAATCACCATATTGTGGTTCGTGCTCTGTAAGACGCCAATTAAGAAAAGATCAATTTGAGGGTTGAATATTGACAATGGAGATATAGCTGGAACTTTGCACTGCTTCTTCGAGGGTTATTTCATGGTCCACCATAACCACATGGCTTCTGCCCAAGATCTTTTTGGGCAACTATGGAAAGAATATGCTCTATCGGATTCCCGGTATATGACCTCGGACACGTTGGTGTTATGTATGGAGACAATGACCGTGGTGAGTCCCACAACTATACACAAGGCCAACAGGATTCACCGCTGATTCCCACAAAGCTCTTGTGGGGACCATTGTGCTTTGTTGTTGCATACTTGACCGCAACCAGGCATTCCCTACGCCACCCCATCCAGGTAATTGTGTGCATGAGCCATCTGTACGGCGACATGCTGTATTATGCGACCAGTTTGTTTGACGAGTATGTCCACGGGCGACCCTATTCCCGACCGGAGCCGTATTATTTTTGGCTGTATTACTTCTTGATGAACTTCATCTGGATTGTTGTCCCGGCGTGTATGTGCAATTCCCAGGGATCTCCATTATATGCTGACTTTGTATAATAGACTATCTCTATCAGAGCATTTCTACCATCTCGGCTGCACTCAAACGCTCGGAAAAGGAAAAGACTAAGTAATACCTCTTTCGTCATTAGTATAGTGGCGGGTCGAGGGAGTGGAGCATCGGGCTAGAACTGTGTTGGCGCGAAATATTAAGGGAATTCGAGAGATGCGAGGGTTGGGGGAAATTGGTCAATGTATAATATGTAGGATATGATAGCCCTACATGATCAAATAATATGAATCCGAGATTTAACAGGTGATAGATTTAATATCTCCCCTAAAGTACCCTATGACGCTCACAGGGGGCCACCTGACGCGCAACCGACATTAGCTGTCTCTCCAAAAGTGATTTCTTTTTTATTTTCAGAGATCATCTTTAATACTCACCAGATCATATCACGGGGAACCCTTTAATAAGAACTTCCCCCAATATAGAGACCTGGTTGATCCAATCTGGTTTCCCGGACAACATTTGAATTTAGTGCGGGAGGGGGAGGCTTATCGCTGGTCAACCTTCCAGCGGATCTGACGCATTGTTTATGATCCCTGAAGGATTTCCCTGAGATCGTCGAAAAAGCAAATGCTCCAAATTTGTTAAAGAGCTTTGGGGGCTTTGGTAAGTACAAACTACTGCGTCGAAGTCGACAAGCCCCCGTGTTTTTTCGGGTACCTGCTTTGACAACAAAACCTTGAGAGAGCTCCCTACTAAATGTTGGCTTCTGTTTTGCTCTATAGGTACCGATGCCATCTCCTGCGACGACACAACGTCCCTCCAATCGTGGAGGAACTGCAAAATCCACGTCAAAACCGCTGGACATCGGAGAGCCGCTAGGGGTGCACGACACGAACACGGTGCGCTCGAGAGTGCGAAAATGGCAACAACAAGGTGGCGGGGTTGTAACGGTCGACGACCCCTATGCCGATGACGAGGAAAATGATGCGAAGCCGAAACCAAAGCCTGCTAAGGTCAAGGTCGGGAAGCTGGACAAGCTGGAGAAGCTGGAAAAGCCGAACAAGGACAAACCCCCGACCACAAGGAAGCGCAGTCACAGTACACCCCGCAAACGTGTGGTAAGCGACGAACATTGGAAACGTACGCGAAATCGAGCCTCAACCCAGTCCTCGTCGCGCAACCTACCTCCACCTAAGCGCATAGCCGAATATACCACAAATGAAAGGCAGTCTAGGTCTTCATGGGGGAAACACGACAATAGCGAACATGAAGATGAGAAAGGTCGCGATCCTCCTCGATCTCAGGCAAAACGAGCTACCGGGGGGAGGTCTAAATCTCCTACCCGAGAAACCAAGTCCGCGGGTGCACGACAGAACATCGATACTATCACCGAGAGCGACTATGAGACGGACCATCCCGGATCTGTGGAACCTTCGGAGCTCTCGGACAGACTCAGGACGCGCTCCCCTCCTCCTGAGGATGCATGGGCAGCAAGCGAGGCGGATTTCTCTGAGCTGTCGAGGAGACGCAAGCGCGGCCCAGCAAAGCCTCCCAAAGGTGGTATATTCGCACACATGATCGACGAATCCAGAAAAATGTTTGGCATACCCGAACCCGAACCGCCGAGACCTACACCTACGCCGACTACGGGTCGTGGAGCCAAAATCGAGGCATGGCTTTCTGACACCCCGGATCCTTTTCTGGATGAAGCCGAATCTAAGAGTGATATGCCAGCTCCTCTGGATCTGAAATCAGGCCGAGCCAGGCGATCTCAAAAACTTGCAGACGAAGAGCTACAACCTGGGACCGAATCCGAGCCATCGACGGTCACCGAGCGCCCGAAGAGCTCAGAGTCACGCCCAAAGAGCGCTGTGAGTAGGCATTCCAAGGGAAGGGACAGCTCTTCTTCAATCGACAAAACACCAAAGGCACAAGATCGCGAGATAGCCCCAGAATCGAAGCGGGCTAGCATAGATAGGAGTTCCAAATCATCTGTCAAGAGCAAAGAGGACCATCATGTCGAAGACAAGCCTTGTGAGGATAGTCTCGCACTCTCAGAGTCCGATTTACGGCCATTTTCCGACGGCGGCTCTGAAGTATCGGGACTCAACCCACCTGTACCGCTTGGCCGTAAGAAGCCATTCCCGGCCACCGGATACCATCGCTTATCAACGATTGCTTCTACGGAAACCTTGAGCACCACTCTAACAGATGGAACTGAGCACGTACCGAAGTCTACCCCCACCGAGAAGCCTAAATCGAAACTTGCCGAGGAGGCAGAAGAAGCAGAAAAGGATGACCACTTCGACCCAGACTCGCTCCCTGTGGTCTCCTCGCAACTGAAAAGACGGCTTACCACCCACAATGACCTCATGTCTGTGCTATCTGTTTCGGCTTCACGGAGCAGAAGCACCCGCTCGAATCGGAGTATTCGCACCAACAAAAGCCGCCTGGCCCACG
This sequence comes from Penicillium egyptiacum, assembly GCA_911456345.1. Lineage (NCBI taxonomy): Eukaryota > Fungi > Ascomycota > Eurotiomycetes > Eurotiales > Aspergillaceae > Penicillium > Penicillium egyptiacum. The sequence continues at coordinate 205,220 of CAJVRC010000895.1, forward strand.
CGACAGTTGACGATTTGCTCTATGAGCTTTCGGGTGACGAGACGAAGTATATGCGCGAGCTGAAAACCCTGGTCGGGGGTGTAATTCCGGTCCTCCTGACTTGCGTGTTGTCCCGCTCTGATTCGGCCATTGCTGCAGGCCTGTTTCGACCGTCTTTGGACCCTCAAGACGACGTGAACTTCTCCAAGCCAATTGTTAACATGGGAGTGGCGATTGAGCGCCTCAAGAACCTGCACAAGCGGATCCCGCAGGACAACGCGGATGCATTGCTTACATGGGCGCAAGGTGCCCAGAGGGTCTACCGCGAGTACTTAAAGGCGTGGCGCCTTGGATTCAAAGATGTCATTGTCAACCTGGCTCCTTTGGAAGAAGATGAACTCACCAACAATGCCGACACGAAGAGCCTGGATGAAGGCTTGGAGCGAGATGAAAACGGCGACATCGTAGACAGCGACGGGGAAAAGGTCGATGTGGCCTATCTGCTGAAGCGGCCATTAGTACGTCTTAAGTACTTGGCAAAGAGTTTCAAGGGTATCAATGTGCTGGAACCATCCCCAAAAGCTGAAGAAACCGCTGCCGCCTATCAAAGTCTTGTTATCGATGCCCGAAAACGCGTCCGAGATGAAAGAGCGAGATTGGAAGATGACTCTGCTGCCAGTATCGACCCGACACGCACGAGAGACCCGATGACCTTAGGCGTCCTCCACGGGATCGGCATCGATCAGACTCGCCATGTGCGTGCTCGCGATTTCTTTAATCTATCTCTGTATCACTCAAGTGGACAACTTGTGGATTGTCGAGCCGAGCTTTTATATCGCGACAATGCCTCGAGCAAAGGGCCTGGAGGTGATCTTTTGATTTGTGAAATTGATCATTCAGATCGCTGGCTTCTGTTCCCTCCCATGGACCTAAGGTGTGTTTCAGCCCGCAAGGGAGAATCGAAGCATGAGATCGTGATCATGCTGCGCAGTGCTCCCGGAGATGAAACCAAGTACTGGCAAGAATTGATCTCGCTCCGCATTGACGAAGAAGAAGTTGGGGCTGAGTGGGTCTCATTGCTCGGATCTGACCCTATTCCGCCATCAATTTGTCGAAGCCAAAGCTTCATCAGCCGAGCCAAGCAGAACAAGGCTCGAAAGCCTTCTGCCATTGCTTCTCCGCCCAGGCCAAATGATATTGATATACCCATCGGCGAGAAGGCGATCGCTAAACGACGCTCGTGGCCTCCCAAAGAGCACTCGTCTGAGCCAAGTACGGTCAGCTCTGTTACCGATGCCGAGGGTTCTTTGTCCTCGATCGTCACTCGGGAGACTGATTATACCACTGGAGGATCCGAGCTGTCTGCAAAGCCAATTCGCCCTGACTTACCTCTTCTTCCTTCTACGACTCCCAGGAGCTCGCCAAGTAGCCCGGAAAAGACTCCCACCGGGCTCAAACGATCCAAGGCGAAGAGGCTTTCTCGCTACGGTGACAGCCCAGCTTCCGAGGCTGCCTCTCAGCAAACTGTTGTTTCTGATAAGGCACCTGAAAGCAATGGACCTGCAGTTGCCTCCCCTCAAACTCCAAGTACGCCAACGGGGGGTAGATTCTATGGCGAAAAGGAGGAGTCCCCAGCCAGAGCATCACCGAGAGAAAAGTCGCGTTCGAGGATTCCTCAGCCTCAGAAGACTCCTGTCAGGGAACCCGAGCCGGAATCTCCTAGAGTCTCATCTGTTCCCTCAGCAACTCTCCCATTGATTCCCAAAATCCGAACTCCTAGCAGCCAAACTCACCTTTCTACTCCGACAAGTATCGGCCCCGAAGATGAGGAAGACTATCCTCCGCTTGAATGTTTGCCCAAGCAAGAAATTCCAGAGACACCAACAAGAACTAGGAGAAGGAAGTCTCGAAGACGGCCAAAGGATGATGATAGTCCTCCTCCTCCACCGCCTCATCGCTCGCCTAGCCCTGCCAATGGCAGGCGCTCAACTCCTCCAGTTCTCACTTCCAGTAGTGGTGGACTCAAACGACGTGGCTCTTCCCCCTTGAAGCACGAATATGAACCCTCTACAGCTTCAGACTACTCCGAAACCGACTCGGACGCCTCGACAGTGCGCCACTATTCCTACTCATCATCCGAATACTCAAGGTCCGGTGGCTTTACCGACTCAGAAGATGATTACTCCTCGATATCTGAAGACGAAGAATATGTTACTCCCAAGCCAAAAGCACCAGACGCCGATACCGATGCCAGCTCTCTCTCTCCTTCAAATTCTGTGTCGCAGAGTGGCTACCGTACTGTGCCGCTGCAGCCCACCAAGACCAACAAGACCATTGCGTCCGTCTATGCCTGGTCCGACAAAGGTAGCTGGGAGCCTTTGCTTCTTGAGGAATGTAGCATCATCGTTAGTCCTGGCCTGATCGAGGCCTTTGCGATAGGTTCTGAGCCTGATGAGAACTCTGATTCCGTATCATCAAGGCCGCTCATCTCTCTTGAGCTGACACCACTCGTTCCTATTCGCCGTGGCACCGCCATCGATATCAGTATTCGCTCTCCTCCCACCGAGCGATCCAAGATCACGTCCAGTAACAACATCATGTTCCGGTCACGCAACCCTGACGAATGTGATGTCCTATATGGTCTAATCAACCAATCAAGAATCAACAACCCAACATATATCGCTCTCCAAAACGCCCGCGGCCCGTTCAACGGCCATGTCTCTACCTTTGAACCTGCCCCCAAATCCGGCGGAGGCCTGTTTGGCTGGCCCCGCCGCAGAAAGAGCTATCGCGCATCTAGCTCCCCGCGCTCTTTAGCCGAAGGATCCGAAAGCAGCGTGGGAACCATGAGCAGCGCGTTCTCCGCCCTCAAACGTTTCGGCAACAGCAGCAAAATGTTCAACATTTCCCGCTCAACCATCGAATCCCGCACTGGCCGCGAAGGCAGCATCTACTCCGGCTCTGGTGATTCCGGCAACGGCCGATCATCCAACTCGGGCATAGGCCGCATCGCCGCAGCAGTCAAAGGCGCCGACGGCATCGGTCTCTCAAACGCCAAGGTTCGCCTTTACGCACGTGAATCTGCCTCCAAGTGGCGCGACATGGGCGCCGCCCGTATGACCATCATGCCCGCACCACCCAAGAACCCCTCCCGCCCCGGCACTGGCGTCAGCGGCCGCAGCGACAGCAGCTCCCCGCAAGTTGATAACGACAATGCCAGCGGTACTTCACCTCCCGCATCCGGATCCGCCTCCCCGCGCGGCGCTATCTCGACCGAGAAGCGCATCGTCATCCGCGGCAAGACACGTGGCGAGACTCTCCTCGACGCCTGTCTGGGCGAGAACGCCTTTGAGCGCATCGCCCGCACGGGCATTGCAGTCTCCATCCGCGAGGAGAACGAAGACGCCTCCATCGCGCAGAAGGGCGGTGTTGCTACTGGCTCTGGCAAGATATTTATGATTCAAATGAAGAGTGAGGCTGAGGCGGCTTACACCTTTGGGCTTGTTGGCAAGCTCAGGTATTGATAGGTGATGCGATGAGTTGATGTTGGGATTGGGATTGGGATTGGGTGTACGTGTGAACGGGATATGGATATGGGGTATGGGGGGTGTATTGTTGGCTTTTTCTCTGTTTTTACTTTCCCTTTTCTTCTTATTTTTGCCTATCTTCAATCATTATTAGCTCTTTTCTTTTGTACATTTAGACAGCTGAATGATATCCTGGCCGTGGAATAATGCAATCGTGCCCAACCTCTCTCTTTTTTTCTCTCTTTGCTTCTCTGTCCCCCATTTTATAGTAACATGTCATAATGTATAGGATCCATAACTCCGGCAAGAAGCCCTTGATTTTGTACGCTATTGCTTGGCTCTGCATGTCATGTTTGAGTCGCTTTACGTATGTCATCCTAATCGTGTATATATATTATAGTTCAAATAAATGAACATGTATCACAATACATCATCCCAAAGGCCATTCCTAAGAGACACGAAACAGTCTAACTCCTCATTTCTGCCCCATTACTCTTCTTAAAAACATACCCAACCAAGTTACACTCATCCTTCAGCATAGAAACCAGCACATCGTCGTCAATGGCAGCTTCAAGCTCCTCATCCCCAACCCCAGCCGCGTTATTAGAACCGGACTCAGTAGCAAGCAGAGTTGGGTCAATGTGCGAGTACTGAGCCAAAGACTGGTGCATCTTATCTTTTTGAGTCCTAGAATCCCCCTCTTTCTTGTTGCCCTTCTTCCCCTTCCCAGCCATCCTAGCACGGTAAGTTCCGTCACGGATAGACTGTTCTTGCTTCTCCATATCAACCTCAGAAGCTTTAACAAGAGTATGAGGTTTCGGCAGCGAGTCATCCGAATCATAATCGTCATCCCCATCATCAAGGTCAGAAGGTGGATCCGACAAATCCTCAACCTCAGACCCACCCCCACCATCAACAGTAGCAGGCGTCACAGCCCCAGACGAAGAAGCCTCAGAATCAGCCTGAACACCTCGTCCACCACACCGACAACCCAACAACTCATGCGTCTGACAAGCCCTGTCCTCATCAAGCCTGAACAAATCCCTCAGCTCAGCCGCCGAGAACTGCGCCCCACCATTACTGGCACTTTTCTCCTGCATAACACTATCCGCAAGACCAAGCTTGGTGACCTGTCTCTGCCAGATCTTCTCCTCGAGACTTCCCTTGAGAAGAATACGGTAGATACGACAAGGTCGTTTCTGGCCGTCGCGGTGGATTCGCGCCATGGCCTGGATATCCGTTGCCGGGTTCCAGTCTACGTCGAAGAGGATGAGACGGCTTGCCCCGATCAGGTTGAGACCTGTCCCGCCTGCCTTTGCGGATAGCAGGAAGGCGAAGCAGGAGCTTGCTGGGAGGCGGTTGAAGTCGTCTACCAGGCCTTGCCGTTTCTGGGCGGGTGTGCTGCCGTCGAGGCGGAGGTAGGGGAGGCCTAGGGAGGTGAGAAGAGTTGCGAGGAGAGAGAGGGTTGATGTGTAGTTTGAGACCAGGACTATTTTCTCGTCGGTTTTGTCGCGCATTGTGTCCAGTAGTTGGTCGAGGACGCGGATTTTTGCGCTGGAGGAGGGGGATAGGTGGCGGTGGAGGGATTGGGGGATGGAGGCGATGAGGGCGGTCATTGTTTCGTTGGGAGTGTTGTCGTTGTTTTTGGCTGTTAGGAGGGAAGGGCTGTTGCTGAGCTTTTTGAGGATCGTTATTAGCTGCAGAGCACTTTCGGCGTTGCCCATTGCGCTTTGGAAGATCGGGGAGGCGAGGACGGCCTTGTAAATGTTTGCTTGAGGGCGGGTTGGTTTGCAGAAGAGGACGTATTCGGTCTTTGGGGGGAGGTATTTGGCCAAGATGTCTGCTGTTCGGCGGAGCATAAATTGGGAGGTGAGTTCTCGCAGCTCTTCACCTCTGGACTCTCCTTTCTCGATATCCTTTCTCGTTGCTTCTGGCTGCCTGCTGCGAACGATTGGGGTCTCGAACTCTCGAATGAAGGACTTGAAGCTTCCCAGTATCCCTGGGTTAACAAGGTCCACGGCTGCAAAGAACTCTCTCAGATCATTTTGGATGGGCGTGCCGGACAGAATGACTCTCTTCACGGCGCTGAGCGACTGGATCGCTAGACCACTCTTGTTCTGCAATGTCTTGAGCCTGTGGCCTTCATCCGCGATAATGATATCGACTCCAGAACTATTCGCCAAAGCCTCCTGGACCGTTCTGAGCTTTTCATATCCAACAATCATGATACTATAAGCCCGGCCTTTGGTGAAATCCGTAAGACGCTTATTCTTATCATCAAAGACAAAAACTCCAATGCGCTCATTGCCGAGCCACTTGCGGAACTCCTTCCGCCAGTTATTGATAAGGGTGACAGGACACACAATCAATGCCTTCTTGATTACCGGCGGTGCTTCAAAGACAGGATTCTGCTTAAGCAGAGTCCAAAGCAGCGCAATAGTCTGCAAAGTCTTTCCCAATCCCATGTCATCCGCCAGAATGGCACCTTCACCATTAAACGACCGCATGCCCATCACACACTCATACAAGAACTTCACACCCTCACGCTGATGCGGCCGCAAGTTCTTGGCCAAGAGAGGATCAACAACAACATCCACAACCTGTCTCCCCTTCGGCACAGACTTCGGCCGCGGCATAACCAACGCACCAACGGCCTTAGGGTCATGACGCGGAACGACCTTCCCAACAGCCTTGGGAGCAACGGTATTCGCAAGCAGCGGCGCCTTATAAGCCGCAAATGACGCCGGTGCGTTTCCAGGGTTCGCATTGGGGTTGGTAACTAGAGCCAGCGAGCGCTTGAGGGACTGTGTCCGCTCAGCAGCCGTAGGCTTGCGTACTTCGCCCTTCTTTCGAGCGGGGAGAGCTTCTTTCTTCGGTGTGGGCACCGGGTCAGGTGTGGAGGTAGGTGCTGGCTTGGTGCCTTCCAAGAACATTCTGCCGGAGAGATATTCCTTGCGAGACATTTCAGAGTCTATTTCAACCTCTTTGCCGGAGATAGACAGTGTTGTTCCCGGCTCGAGCCGGGCTTCGTGCATCTTCCGTCCCATCTCCTTCCCGGTAATGTCTCGTAGATACACAAATTCTCCGCGGGTGGAGAGTATTCCGTCTCCGTCCCATGTTTTGTGCTTTTTGGCGCTTGGTTTGCGCCTGTCTGGGTTAGCTGGTTCGGTGTAATTGGTACTCGCTTTGTGAGGGACCAGCGTTCTAAGGACCTACCAGAGAACATTAAAGTATCTTTCGTCGGATGTATCATCTTTGGTCGAGTCGCCGTGTGATGACTGTGTGGTACTGTCTGACCCTCGATTGTTGACTTGTAGGAGCGGCTTTCGACTGGCTGATTGCGGTGCCGGTTCGTCTTCGAGGCGGGGCTTTTTGGCAGGACGACTGGGCTCGTCGGGCTTGTCCGTGGATGATGTAGCAGGATTCCTAATTAAAGGGGACTTGAATGGTTTGAAGACCATGACTGTGTTAGTCTTTTTTTCCTTAATCAAGATGGCGTTGGGATGGGGACGCGACACGGGCGAGGGACGCGTGGTCACGTGGTCTAATAGATCACTTTTGTGTTAAGGACTGAGTCTAGTGACAGGAAACACTTGACTTGGTTTGAACATTTGGCTATTGATACTCGCTGGTATGAGAAATGTGCATATTCAAAAGAAAGTGGTTGGACAAATGAGCATGAATTATGTTTTTACAGTAGCTATCTATGTATAGAGTCGGGAAAAGCCCAACAAGAATAGAAATGTACAGAAAGGTGTATATAACGTTAAGTCACATCATGAAAAATAGTATTTTGTAGCTGTGCAGCGAAGAAAAAAGCCGTGCCAAGCAAAATGGTATACGCAGAACAGTCCTCCTAACATCCCCACCGAGGTTTACCGAGCATCGTCGGCCAGGGCCTTGTCGGTCAACGGGACATGCTTCGGGCCCACGTAGGAGCCCTGGTGAATGAACCACCAGATGGTAACGAAGACGGAGAGACCGCCAGTCATCAGACTGGCATAGTTCATCGACGCGGCATCAGTAGGCAGAGCGTAAGGGAAGCAGAAGATAACAACGAAGACGATGATGTAGGTACAGGCCAGGGAGTTGACGACGTAGCCAATTTTGTTGTTCATGTAGAAGTATCCGGGAACGAAGGACGAACGACGGGTCAAAATGTGAGGGAAAATGGCCATGAAGTATGATAGACTGGACAACTGCACGAAACATCCCACAAAGGCGCTGAAGGCAGTGCTCGAGCCAAGGTAGATGCAGGCCAGGATGGTGATGAAACCACCGCAGGTCAGGGTGGCGTTGAAGGGGTTCTTGAACTTGAGGCTGATACGTCCAAGCCATCCCGAGAATGGAGTGGCGCCGTCACGAGAAATGGTCCAGAGTGTGCGGCCGGCGGTGATGTAGCAGCCGCAGGCAGTAACCAAGGTGGGCAGGAAAGCGACAATCAGGAGACCGAGGGCGCCGCCACGGGAGCCGGTGGCTTGACGGTAGATCTCAGCCAGGGGGAAGAAGGTGGTCGCGTCGCGCACCGCGTCGAGATCGTTAATGGCATAGAAGATTGCAATCATGTAGCAGATACCAGTGACGAAACCAACACCCATCTGGGCAAGAATAGCCTTGGGGATATTTCGGCTCGGCCTGTCAAGTCAGCACTGATAATAGAGGGAATAGGGAAAGAAGAAAACTGACTTTGGAATCTCCTCGGCCAAGTGAGACGAGCAGTCAGGAGTGCCCACACTGTAAGCACCGTTGAGCATACCAGCCACAAAGACGAATCCTTGCTGGGTATAACCGGTTCCGTTTTCCCAAGTTGCCCACACAAGCTTGTCGGTGGCATATCCAGAGCCGTTCACATGAGGCATCACAGCGCATACGACAATGGTAACGAACACACCAGCTAGAATGAAGAACATGCCGAGGTTTCCAATGTAAGGGAGGAAACGGTTCATGAACAGCACGATGCAGCAGCAAGTCCAGGTGCAGAGGAGGAAGCTGACAAAGACGTTCCATTGTGAGGCCGCGAAGCCGGGATGCATTAATGCATACATAGCCACGGTCTGCTGAGCCAGAATCAAAGACATCGATGCCGCACCGAGCATCCAAGCCAGGCAGTTCCACCATCCAGCGTAGAATCCGCACACGCGACCGTACTTGCTCCCCGCAGTGATAGTCGCCCAATGGTAGACACCACTAGCTGAGGGCATACCCGATGCCAATTCTGCAATCGATGCGGCGACTAACCAGTAGCAGACAGACACAGCCATGCTAAATAAGGGGTCAGCTTTAGTGGGTTAGACTGGTAGGGAGGGCGATATACAATTCATATATAGTCCCTGCAATTCCACCGTTGCTCAAAGCCGTAACGACACTACCTCCTTGGGCAATCCATGTGTTTCCGGTGGTTACAGCCACAGCACAGATACTGATTAGGCCAAAGTTCCGCTCAAGTTCCTGGCGATGGCCTGAGGCGTTGACCAACACTCCATCGACTGGGCCATCGTTGGTATAATCTGGCGTAGGGGCGATCTCCTTCTCAGGGACGTAGCTGACCTCCTTCTTCGGCGAATAACTGATCTCACTCCCAGACATATCGGATGTATTTTGGGGATTCCCCTAAAACCACGCCAGAATACTCCTTGACGATAACGAGTAACGGGTTCCGATATTCACCTCCTAGGAATGCACCTCCCGGGCGTATTAAAGAATGAAATGGGAAGAATCGAGGTGAACACAGATGTTAAGAAGAAGAGAGCAGAAGGCGCGCAACGTATATTATCATACGGCTAAGCCGATCAAGTCGGCTCGACAATCCATGAATTTCCTCCCGACCCCACCCTTACTTTCTCAATGTCTAGCCAATCAACGTTCATGGGGGCACATCATCCGGCCAACGAGTCCATAGTGGAGTCGCCCCAGTATTTCTATTGGGCGAAACTGGAGGCAAGGATGGACATTGTACTCCCACGGAAACTCAAACTCTACCTAATAAACGCGGCTACACCTGCATGGTTGCATTGCGCTTAACCCAGAAGGGGAGCTTCAGCAGAAAGGATTTTCCATCCCTTGGTATCATTTCCGTCAGATTTAGGCTTCATATCGACTTGCTCTTTTTAGGAGGGGCTCTCTGGCGGGTCACTTAACTTCATGCCGTTCATCGAGTATCGATACTCTAAATAGATGTCCATCTGGATTCCTTAGGAAGTACCCATACATTACATAAACATAAGACATCCATGGATGGTTGAAACGGAGATATTTTATGGCATGTTATTCCGTGCCCACATACAATATACGTAGTATGCACTACTAAAGACTTTCTTCTAGACTCCCCCTATTTTGATTTTGAAAACATATTATTCGCAAGTGAGACAAAAAAAAAAAGACAGTTAAAGTAGCACTGGATGTGGGCACAAACAATCTATGTTTGTCAAGCTAATGCGACCAGGGTATGTCTCGTATAGGATATATATCATGCTATATAGGGCTAGAGGGTGGCCTTAGTTCAGCCTCTATACCCACTAAGACCTTGAACCAGAACGTTCTCCGGAAGTATGCAGTATAGCTAGCTGAGTGTGGATAGCGCAGACAAGGCGACTCCGATTTTAGCCTCAGATCAAGTGGGCACAGTGATATAGTAGACTGCCTGGTCTGGTCGATATTTCGCCTCTACAACATATATTAACTAAGTAACTACTATAAGTCGTATGACTAATTACGGAGGCAAGGGATTAATCGGAGCATAATATATTGTACAGAGTACAAGGTACGGTGTCGGCAGTGAAGATATTAATAAAGCCTCTTGTTCCTTCAGGCTAGAGTTTAGCGTAGAGGGAATTTTGACACATACTTCCGACCATTCCGATCCTTTGAACCTTAGGAATATAATATAAAGCAGTGTCCCAATATTTCCCAGTCACTTCGTAGATTTTCTACTCCGTCGTTCATGCAAGTCCTTCTTTTGTACGGAGTACTCCGTACATCATATCTAGACCTCGCTGGTCCCACACTCCATAAAATATTAAGGAGAGTTCCGTTCCGAGTAAGGATCCACTCCATCTCCACTTCCAAAATCCCTCAAAAATAAAGACTCGTGGCCAATCCGTGTCTCATCCATGCATGCATGTCGTTGGTCACCCCACTTTTCACACTTATAGCTAGTGGCAAACTCAGAATATCTCAATCCCCGATCTAGCAGGTCCTCGTCCGGTTTCGAGTGAAGTAACTGATACCCGACAACAAACTCATCCGAAGCGACGATAGGTCTATATTCTTGGACTTATGCAGGGCACGGATATTGAGTTACCTAAATACTCCTTCACGAACCTTGGATAATGGCTGATCTCTCAGCTCCTCCACTGTGGACCTTTCCCCCAGATAGAAAGAGCTATGTCTATCTTCGCTTAAGGTGACGGTTTGTCTTGGTGATTGGGCATAGCAATTTACGGATGAGCTCATATGTCCTCTTGCCTAGTCAAGCAGGTAGGTAATAACTAGGTTCAGTATGGATCTAAGTGGTAAAACTCTGCGTACTAAAACTGGGGAGGAGTTTAGAGCTACTAAACTGTAAACCAGCTAAACTTACAGGGTTTATATTGTACAGGGATGAGAGGAAATTCCAGACTAAGCATAGTACGGTAAAGTGGACCAATGACAAAAATGGGACAAATTCGAATGCAACGAAATCAATTTCCCAAACTAATCCCATCCAAGGAAACACTTCCCCCCACTGTCCAATGGTGATGATTATGTTGTAGTGATCTTTGGATTGGCTTTTTTATCCTCTGCATCTTACCACTTAACATCCTATCATACTTCGAAGGATCTAACACAATTTCCATCCCCCTGTCGTACCATCGGCATATGCAGATGCAGGTCGGTACTTGGAATACTTTGAACTCTATACATAGCGTCTCATATCCCGGCTAATTTCATAAAATGTGAGTGCGCCTATTAACTCTCGTTTCTCCCTTAGATCCTGTTGACACCCATTCAAACAGGCCAGGGGCAATGTCAGGCTTAGGAGGTCAGTACGCGGTGGAATTCGCCCGTGAAACATGGGCTCTGTATGCCGTCGGCGTACTGGGTGCTACCTTGCGATGGTAAGTATCAATTGAATATCCCAATATATAAACTCTCACTGACTAAATATCTTCGACAGGATCGCTCGTATTCGACGTTTAGGCATTCGCAATCTCCAGGTCGATGACTATCTTATGCTCTTCGCGGTACTTTGGTATACGATACTATGTGTCGCTTTAAATCAAGTCGCTTCTGGTGGCGGGTCAAATCTCATGACCGAGGAGGACAGGCTATCATTAACGGATAAAATTATCGGTGAACGAGTGCGCGGTAGCAAATGGGTCTTCGTGTCGGAGCATTCCTTTATTCTTTGCGTCTGGAGTTTGAAAGCATGCATGTTGGTGATCTATGCGCGTATCACGTATGTTGAATCTCGATATTTCAAGCTTGCTCTTTTCGCTAACAACCGACAGTGAGGGATTGAAGCAGAAACGCTGGATCAACTATCTCGCAATCTACGTTGCATTGGGATTTGTCGCAACCGAACTTTCACTTTTCCTGCTCTGCCGCCCATTAACAGACTACTGGGCCGTCGTCCCAACACCGGACTACCAATGCTCGTCCTATCAGTACTACGAAATCGTGCAAGGCTGTATCTCAATCTCTGCCGACATATTCATGCTTCTCATCGCCATCCCAATGCTAGTCCAAGTCCGCGTCCCGCTCAAGCAAAAGATGATCCTGACTCTCCTCTTCGGCATGGGAATCTTCGTCATCGTCGCCGCGGTCCTGAACAAGGTGTACTGTCTCGTCCCGTCTTTGATCTCCTACGTCTACATGAACTGGTACTTCCGCGAAGCAACCGTCGCCATTCTGGTCACCAACCTACCTCTCATCTGGTCACTGCTCCGCGACGTCTTCCCCGCCCTCAAGAGCTGGACCGGAGGCTCCAAGCGCGGCACCGACCGCTACAAGTCCGGGCCCTGGACAAGCAAGGGAGGCTCCAATCTGCCTCCATATGGTCCGCCCAGCCATGCACGATCGGGAGATTTCGGCTTGCAAGAATTCGAGGGCACCACTACGATTACCCCGCAAAAGGGGACTGCTTCTGATGTCAGCCTCAGCGAGGAGCGTGATGCGAGCAGTGACGATGGCTCGGCCCGCGCTTTGCGCATTCGTCAAGATATTACCGTTACGGTGCAGCGTGACTCACGGCCGTCGGATTATGAGGCGAATTCTTCACGAATTACCCGTGCCCGCGAGGAGGTTTAATCGACTCTTATTATACACTGAGAAAAGTCTCATTCTTTTTATTTTTTATTGTCTTTTACGAATCCACGAAGTCCCCGAGGGCTTGATGCCCGGCCCTGTATTATGTGTTTCTTAATTTTGTCTGTACATATTTACTTCCGACCCTACATACTTTTGCTTCTCTGTTTTTGTTTCCCTGCGATTATCGAGAATACTGTTTCTTAGACATAGAGTTTTTATCCTTGCAACATACCTTACAATGTACTGAAAGTCCAAGCCCATGAATTGCATACGCCACTATAACTACAATCTCCATCGTTATTTCCACAGAACATCTCACCTCCCAAACTAGAGCCTCTGCTCCCAACCACGTATACCCAACCCCACGGCGAGTTTGTTAACAGCTTTTCGAGGCAGATAGAACCTTGAAATACATTCCATCGCAACCCGCCGATCTCCCGGCCGGCACCTTGCATCTAGAACTACCGATCTTATCGGCGACGCTCTAAGCTGGGAAGGGATTGGCCCGTAGCATTGGACAGACGAGCTTAGCCCAAGTTCTTTGACCTCCGAAGGGAGGGGGTTGGGCGAACCGGCGAACATAGCTCGGGCGCAATGGATCCTTCCCAGAAAAGCATGTCGATATTAATCACGCTAACCCCGGTTGTTGATAACCAGTGCCTGGGCTGAGCATTATGTGGCGTTGCTGGTCTGCATCTGCGGGCTATTGCGAATGCACAGCCAGCATGGTCCATGTCGGTGATTACCGTGCATAATCAGTTTCTATCGACGCTATAAGCTATTTATTGTCTCCATCCTCCGTACGGAGTACGGAGTACATAATAAGAAAATCATCCACCCCGTACAGCATACAACGTTGGGCACCAACAACTACAATGTAATGTATCATATGGCGGTGACTACCCCGAAGACCAGCGTCCGAAATCGGTGATGTTGCGACCCCAAAAAGGGAATTGCGAGAAAAGGAGAAACCTTACTCTGAGTATCAACAGAACAGCGGTTCGCCCTCAAGGTTCCCGCTCCACGGCCAGTCGATCGGCACATCAGCCTTGGAAGAGCTGGTTAAAGCTAGCTGGGACCTTGGAATCATGGAAGAGTCCACTTGTGCATCCACGGACGCTCTATTGACATTTTGCGCGGGTACCATGGACGAGCACACGCTCTGTCTGGATCGGTTGGGGTCGGGACCCGAACATTGCTCTAGATTTTCGCGGGATCTGCGTGGAGAGTGATATGACGTGATAAGGGGGAAATGCATTATCAATTGCCGTCGGTCATATATCGTATGACTTCACTTTATGTTTACTGATCTACTCCCTCGCGGATGGGAATCACAATGAATACCAGTCTTCATGCATGTATTATTAGAAGGCTTCTAAGTGTGAAATCTCAAACTGTTTCAGCTGAAAGGCCTCGGGATTAACCCGCGCAAGTCCACTAAATCTGAGTTTCAACTGAGTTTCGGCTACCCAGCATTCCGGCGCGGTCTCCAACCTTAGAAATTGCATACAATGCTATATACGGAGTAACTACATATATGTATTGTGCGATACCTATGGACGACAATATACGGAACCCATAAACTGGACAACTCATTCTTCTAGATGTCGCTTAGAACCCGAACCACGTGTATTCGGTCTCATTTTTGAGTGAATAGACGATCATTCATACCTATTCCAGTAACTTGCACGGATAATCTTCGGTGTTCCTGAAGAATTCACTCACTTAAAAATAAGTCTAACGGGTTCGACTAGGATGAATTATACTACTCGGTAAACCATACTTCTATTGTAATTATACAAGGTACAATCATAGGGTGGGCCCCGAGCATTATGTGCATAACACCGCCAAGTCCATCTTTTCCCGATGAGGAGGTAATTCCTTTCCTTTTCACCATTTCTTTTATTTTTGCTACTTTTTATCCATGCCTCTTCTCTTGCTTCCGCCGGAGTGACCCGCTCGACCCCACTGTCAACTCCGAGACATCTTCGATCGCAACTCTGTTGCATGCTTGTGCACCCAAGTCTGAGTTTCTGGCCCCCACGCTATCTTTTATCCCCTCGCTTATATGTAGGCTTGCGCTTGGGCTAGTCGAGGTACGGAGTAGCGAGGGTGCTCACCCGAATAGGAGTTTTAGCCGACGATTCGATTTTCAGGTACGGAGTACAAAAATGTATATATTTATTGTTCGTTATATGTTGTGCATATGCAGAACAGGTAAAGAATCTTCGATGTAACACTACAACACGTATGGTGGCAAAATTGTAGGACTGTTTGCCTTCGCTCTAGCTGCATCTCGTAGGTACACCGGCCGCCACGAGGGAGATGCATGAATAGCCGCTAGGAACGGGTGTTCCATTTGCTGTTGCCTATACGATGAGACATTCGAGAATCCCCTTTCGGCAGTTCCGTGCAGGTACGGAGTATATACCCTGTTTACCAGGTTGCATCGCTTGAGGGTAGTAACAAGCTAATGATGCCTCGGCTCGATTGTTTAACTCTGAAGAGCCTACCTAGACATTTTCTCTATTAGCAAAATATGTCAACAATTGTCATTTTCCATCTATCGGACAAGGTCAGATCGTCCGAAAAGCTCCTACGTTCCGTATCTGCTGGTCAACATACAAAAGATTTATGTCGTATATCACCAGCAACTTGCACCCTCAAAAGTATTAAATTTTAATCGCGGCCCCTCGTCAATCCGAAAGCTAATCTCACTTTCATGGAACGCATTCAAACTATTGAAGTCTCAAGGTAGGATTTATTTAAAGTTTGGGTCCCATGGATCGATCTGGATCTGGATCTGGTCCGGACAGCCCTGCGAACCCTCCTTCCTTTACACAGACACTACACCATCCTTGGAATTTAGTATACTACACCAGGTCCTTCAGCCAGAGGTCGTATTTTCCAATGCTCGGGTTGCGGTGGGTGATAAGAGGCAAAATAGTAGAATCCTTTGTAGATTCATGGACAGAGATATATTCATGGATACATAATCCGAAGTTTTATCCATGGATATATCCTATTAAATTCAAGCCCCTAAATGGACACCTTCTTGTGATGCTTCTCTACTAGACAGTATATACACGCCCCGCAGATGCGGTAAGTAAAATGTAGGCCGTCCGATAGGGATATATCCGACCTAACAAGCCATATTAACATCTTCCTTCCCTTTTGGTTTTCTCATATTCATCCAGCATTCTATGCTCCTCCCGGTCAAAGACTTGCTTTTCATAGCACGCCGAATCCACCTCGGTCCAATCAGAGAATGATTTGACAAGCGTAGCTACGGCATAGTGGCAGTTTTGTTGAGCCAGCTTGATGGCCCTGATATACTCGATCCGGTCATTCCCGTCAATCAGGACCCCCTCATTCAAGAGAAGTTGTACCATGTCCAATCGGCCATGTTCAGCAGCGCCCTCAATGGCCGTTCTTCCATATCGCTCAGCCCTAGGGGCTCGGACGCTAGCGCCAGCATCGAGTAGCTTGCGGGCAATTCCAATATAACCCTGAATTGCAGCAAACTGCAGCGCTGTCGCCCCACCGCAAGGCTGCGGTTCCTGGTTCACATTTGCGCCGGCTTTGAGGAACAAGTCCACAAGCTCCATGTTTCCTTTCTTTGCAGCCTGCTGTAGCGGGGTCATACCGCCATCTTCAAACGGTGGACCGTTGACATCTGCACCTGCTGCCAAGACCTTATTCACAACCTCCAGATCCTCTCTTTCTACCGCGTGCCACAAGGTAGTATGATGGTACTCAGGTGTTGGTACAGAATGAATCCTCGCACCAGCTTCTAGAAGAATCTTCATCAATTCCATGTTTCCCGCTTCGCCGGCAATATATAACGCATTCTCTAGAAGTGACTTTCCTTCCGAGTTCTGCAGTGGACCGTTGATAGTGGTGATGGCTGTCAGGAGGATTTTCAATTGCTCAATGTTTCCACGCTCGATAGCGTATGCCATGTACACTTGGCTGTTGATATGGTCAACGATAGGATCCACGGTCAACAAAGTTCGTAGTAAGTGAACATCCCCTTCGCTCAAAGCAACCCTCACGGGGTTTGAATACCGTTTCATGACCTGGTCAATGAGCAAGACGTCTTGGTGTATGTCTGCACCGACATCTAGCAAATCCTGCATAAACCGTCTGTCCCAAAGGTGAAGGCTTATTGACAAAGCCCGTCCCTTTTCTTCTCTCGTCCAAGTAGTTGATCCCAATAGGGCTTGTAGGATTAGTCGGTTGCCGTGTATCACTGCCAATTCGAGCACTGAATGAAAGATACGGGGTCTTCTCTTAACGTGACTAGCATTCCACCAGCCCATCATCTCATAGGTGTATGTGTGGATTGCAGGCTTGGGTCCCAAAAGCTCTTTATAGTCACGGTCTATGCTCAGTTTCGGAGCACCGCGTGGGTCAACACCGGCCTCCAACAAACAATAGATAGCAGCTTCATCATTTGAGCGCACGGCCATTGCAATTGCAGTTGGAGAACAGAAGGGAAATGGCCCGAACATGTTGGTAAATCCCCGCAGAACGGAATGATCCTGTATCATCCCTGCTCTCCACATGACTGCGTTCATTTCAACCTCAGTCACCCGTCCCCCGCGGCTGATGATGACTTGTGCCAGGCTTAAATTGCCACGACACAATGCTGCTTCCAATGGAGTGTTGGCCCTCATCTCTGATATTATGGGCGTCTTCCCGGTGTCTCGGACCTGTTTGTCGGCTCCATGGCTCAAAAGGAGGCTTGCTAAAGCCTCGTTCTCCGCGAGGATTGCCTCAATAAGTATCATCTGCCCATTAGCCCAAAGAAGTTGCGACAGCAGGTTACTCCGCTCCAGAAATCTCGCGGTCTCAATGCTGGCGATGAAGGGAATCGCATGGCCCACTCCTGTCGCCCCTGCGCTTTGTAGCAGAGTTATCATAGTCCAATTCCCTTGGGTTATCGCTAACCCCAGTGCGCTATTAGGGAGACCCTCGCAAAGATCGTTTGCTCGAGCTCCAAACTGTAGAAGTAGTGCAACGGTTTCAGTGTCGTTATGTTTAACGTGCTCCCACAACTGAGAAGAATAATAATCCTGCATGAACTGTGCCCCTACCTCGGCTCCATTTGCCAGAAGAATCTGGCACATGGGCAGGTCATTTGCTTCCAAGGCTCGTTCGAATAAGCTTTTTCTTCTCTCCCCGTTTGACGTCTTGTAACTCTCTGCAAGTTGGAGGTCGGCACCTGCTTTCAGTAAAAGCTTGGCGGCCTCTTTCTTTCTTCTGGTAACAGCCAACACGAGTGGATGTAGATAATTGTCCGGATTGTCTGTTCGGTTGACGGTTGCATGTGCTGCTAGAAGGATTTTCATCATTTGGATGTTTTCATTACAAGCTGTCAATCCTAATGCAGTCGTCTGATAGCGCTTTGATGGTTTCCCAAAGACACACTTTGACACTCTCGAAGAAAACCTTCTCGATGCTCGGCGACGGTGAGCATTGGAATCAGGGCCGTCCACCGGATGCAGCGAATCAGTAATTACACCTCGTGAGAGCAGCAATTGCGCCAATTCTGCGTTTTCGTCAAGGACAATATATCCAAGTACTGTTGTGGCCACGCCTCGACGAGGTCTTTCTTCCATATCTGCGCCAGCATCCAGAATCATTCCAACAATTTCTCTTGAACACCGAGAATAAACGGCTTTCTCCAATGCGCGTGAAGGAAGTTGCGCGCCCTTGGATATCAGAATCCTTAACAGCACCTCATTTCGGCGCTCGATGGCGCATTCGAGTGCTAATTCCCCGGTCTGTTTCTGATTGAGATCCGCTTTATGCAATAATAACAGACGAGTTATCTTGACAGAAAGCTCATTGTCTCGTATGCGGGCTGCATGGACCAGCGGGCTAGAGCTTTCTCCTCCATTTGTGACCGATGCACCATTCAGGACTGATGTATCTGGGCTCATCCCAGCTTGCAGCATTGTTTCAATAGCCTGAAAATCGCCAGACCTGACCGCACTTGCAAATAATTTCTCAGTAATTGCATCGGCTGTTGCGACCTTTAGAGACACCAAACTCCTCATGTCCGACGTATTGAGACCTCCAGAGATGCGAAGAAGATTTATGATGATTTTATCTTTCTCTTCCACATTTTCTTCAGGATCGTGCCCCAAAAGATTGTTGGACAAAAGATATAATGCCATTCGCATGAACTCCTCCAGGTGCAACTCCCTATTGCTGCTGATTCTCTCAGAAACAATCCGATGCTGGCCGTCATATTCTTCGGGCATGGTGACATTAAGTACTGCTGTCACTCGAGAGCTGCTCTGAGTCAATTTGAGAGACCTGGTGGTTTTCCAGGACAGCAAGGAGCCCAGTGAGTGGGACAGGCTCTTTTTCAACTGTGATCGCGAAAGTCCAGTAGTCTGAAGAGCTTGTGACGTGGAACTAGTTGCTGGCAGAAGGTTTCCTAGGGAACATATTAGCCAGAGAAGAGTGATACTTTCGCGTCTTCTGACCTAGTAGAGTTCGCGACAAATATGTGTGAGAGAAAGCAAACCAAGGAAGATTTGGAGGCCATTGTGATGGCCAGTAGTAGTCGGTCCAGGGGAACAGACCATCACACCTTCGGGCGTTTTTGGAGAAGGTACTAAGGGAAATATAAGCTACACGACGTTGGCATGCTTTGCACAGTGGGAAGTTACCTGAGGTAAGCCTCGCGATGGTGGATTCAAAAGCATGTCGTCCGATCTCATACTTCACTTTTTTAGATGGACAGAGAATGCCATTGATGTACACTTCACTTTCCTTGCCCCTCTCTCGCTTTCTTTTTTCTATGCGATGTTTGACGGCCTTCCACTTCTCAGGTGTCATTTTGTACTTCTTGAAGTTCCATCGTTCGAATGCGTTCTCATATTGCGCTTTTCTGTTTGCTATTTAGCGATAATTCGATGAGCAGCAGCTAGGGGAAGATGGTACGTTTTTCGAAACCCGTGTGTCGTTTCCATGATCCGACTTAGCTCCTTTTGGGTCTTGTTCTCGTGTAGATAGATCTGCTCGATCTGGGCCTTATGGGGTTCCCATTCTGCGTAGTCCGGCTTTGTCAACATGGCGAAGGATGGATCAAGATGGGTAGTGCATAAAAAGTTTTACGAGAGAACAAGGGTTTAGGGGTTCCTATTTCAATGTAGAACTAGCTTGATGGTCACGGTTGGAGGCAACAGATGAGGCTGTGTTTTGGGCATGACTCGCTGCACCCTAAATCCTGAACTCACCGCACCGTGACATGTATGCGCTCTGATTTGCAGGGTGACATTTTCTTCTCCACTTAGGTGCATCGCCTGGGTTTCGGGGTGGAGGTGCAATCTGACGCTGGTAAGCAAATGATCTGTTCGGCTGTTCGGGCAAGGCTTGGTTGGAAGATGTTGCCAATAGATCAGAGGGAGTTCCCAAGTCAACGAATCGGACCAAGTGGACAAGACCGAAGTGATGAGTCCTGGCGACAGACGATGTAATTATTCTTATCACATGGAGGTATTTTTGCGGTATAGGGACTTTTCGTTCGCTCTCATTGGATACAAACACATGCTTCTGGTCGACCTCTGTTTTCAAAACTGAAAAATATAGGTATCTGCCTACATATGGGAAACGTCCAAGGTATTCAAAAGTTGAATATATTTGCCAAGAGATCGACGTATCCACTGAGAACTACTCCGTTCGCGGCCTCCAAATCGCTGCAGTAAGACTGGTCGCCAAGAACGATATCCCTTCCACTACCGCCTTCCTGAAGTAGCTATACCGTCTGGTATACTCGGCCTTTTATTGGTGGAGACTGACCGGCAGATGGGGTGCTCAAACTTTTGCTATGTCACTGTAGCCTGATTGGATCAATACAAATTCTGCTGATCCACCTTGTTTATAGATTCAGGTAAACTGCAGGGCTTGCGCAGCCCCTTATTATCTATATAGTGAACCTGTAACTGGCTGTGACGAGTGGGATGAATATATGCCTATGTAGAACTATATAAACCCTCTTTCCCTGAGGTCCAATAAACCAGAACATCTCTCGTCTTCCAAACCTCAAAGGACCACTCCATCTCATCGTTTCAACTCACGATGGCATGGCCATCCGACAGCATTTCCTTGAACGATCCAAGTCCTTCCTACGAACCTGGATGGGACACCAGTGGCTGTAAATGGTCTCAGGTCTCTCCTACTCATCCATTCTCTGTCCCCTTGGGCGCAGAGTCTTCCACGTATCCAAACCATGTTCTATACAACCATTATACGCAGGATTCGTTGGCACCACTTGACCCTAATTTTGTGATGCCGGAAGCCTCGTATGATCTTGGCTTATGTCGCCCGAATCAGGATGTCGTACACTATTCCTCGCTCGAGGGCAACGGTGCCGCCAAACCCTTTCCTACGGACGACATCAGCCCGGCGTCTGGTACTACTACTAATACCATCTCCCCATCCTCTGATGACTCTGTGCAAGAGATACCTCGGCCAAAGGTCAACGGTGGCCATTGTGCCAGTGTTGACCCGCCATATCGCTGTCGTGGAGCACACGAATCGAACCCGGGGTAAGTCTTCCATGTTCAAGCTCAGCGTCAGGCCGGGACGTTACCATTACCAACTTACTAACAACAATCATCGCATATAAGTGACACCCACGGTGCTTTCCGCTGCCCCTGGAAGAATTGCCCATACCCCGGCATGTTCTCCCGCAAAGGGGTCTTGAAACGCCATGTTGAAACGCAGCATGTTAATCCGCGCTCATTCGGTTGCCCTACGTGTGGCAAACGCTTCAGTCGGAAGGACAATGTGACTGCGCACCTAGGAAGAGTGCATTGAGAAAGAGTTTGATTTAGACGCTGGGCTGAGGAACATCGACATAGGGAGAGTCCGTGTTAGGTCTAACCCAGAGCTAATCGGCATTCATTGTTGCTATTGAGAGATACAAAGAGATAATGGGTCTCTGGTGATGATCTGGAACGAGGATTTGACAAACTGCTTGATAATGACAAACTGCTTGATAACAGCAATATGATTGTTCTACGGCACTTTTAACATTCCAGAAATGAGGGAGATAGATCTGCAAACCTCAGTAGCTTATTACCTTTAATCTACAATAAGTTTACCTAGGAGTATCCATGGTTTTGCTTGGATGTCGGAATAAAGTAAACTTGTATTAACATGAATGCCGAGGCTAATAAGCCCTCAACTCGACCTAGGGACGTATCCACCCGGCGAAGACTACATAAGTACATGAAAAGAGAATGCGAAGAGATACATAATGCTAACGCCATGCGAACGTAAGAAGGCAAAGCTGACAAACAAAGCAAGAAAAGGTCGTGTATCATCTCATCATCGCTGGGTATGTTCAAACACTTCTTTTTTTATGCGAGTTTCGCTTTTCGACAGAAAGGAAACCTTAAGAAAACCAGATCTGTTTAATCATCGTACAGATCAGGCGAGACGGGGCTATCGTCCATCTCAGCGTCGAGATCATCCTCATCCATCATATCATCATCGCTGATGTCACTGTCTTCACCGATATCGTGGTTAGGCAGGACATCGATGCGGCTGTCGCGCATGACGACACGGGCGATCTCGCCATCCTTGATACTTCCGCGCAAAATGAGCACGGCGAGACGGTTGAGGACTTCACGCTCGATGAGTCGGCCCAGTGGGCGAGCACCGTAGGCTGGGGAGTAGCCTGCTGCGCCGAGGTAGTCCTTGACTTCCTCCGTGCACTGGATAGTGACATTGCGCTCGTTGTGATCGAGCCGCTTCTGGACCTCGGAGAGACGGAGGTCCACAATCTTGCGGATCTCCCGTCTGGTGAGACGATTGAAGATGACGGTGCTGGAGATACGGTTGAGGAACTCCGGCAGGAAGTAGTCGCGCAGTGCGTTCATGACCAACTCGCGGGTTCCGGGGTCGATGCGACCGTCCCTGGTAGTGGGGCGGGCGAGATATTGGGCACCCAGGTTGGAGGTCATCACGACAATGCAATTCTTTGCGTCAACGATGCGGCCCTGGCCGTCGGTGATACGGCCATCATCCATGAGCTGTAAGAGAACGGTTAGGACTTCCTTTGCGGCCTTCTCAACCTCGTCGAAGAGCAAGATCGAGAATGGGCGGCGGCGCAGGCTTTCAGTAAGTTGGCCACCGGCGTCATGGCCAACATATCCAGGGGGTGCACCAATCATACGACTGAGCGAGTGTCGCTCCTGATACTCGGACATGTCGAACCGGATCATTGCCTTTGGATCATCGAAGAGGAATTCGGCAAGTGCTTTTGTGAGCAGTGTCTTACCGGTACCGGAGGGACCACAGAACAAGAAGCTGGGGGGCGCGTTAGGGTTACTGAGACCCGAGCGCTGCAAGCGAATGGCGTTGGACACGGAGACAACGGCTTCCTTTTGGCCGACAACAACTTTGCCAAGGTATTTCTCCATGTTGAGAAGCTTGTCCTTTTCGGTGGTCTTGAGTCTCGTGACAGGGATACCGGTCCACCGGCCAACAATTTCATTAATCTGATCCGGACCTACTGCATCAGCAAGGAGTGCTTCGCCAGCATCGCCTGATTGAGCGCGACGTTCAGCATCGGCCTTGGCCCGGTCAGCTTCGAGACGCTCGATGAGGGACTTGGTCTCTGGGATGGCGTAGTATTCGAGATCAGCAGCTGTCTGGGTGTCGCCGGAACGCTCGGCTTCGTCACGCTTGACCTTGAGAGAGTCAAGCTTGATCTTGGCCTCCTGCACTTCGCGGCTGCGTTGCTTTTCACTTTCGTACTTCTCGCGCATCGGCCGGAGCTCCTCGCTAACATTGGCAGCTTCTTGTTTGGCAGCCTCAAGACGAGCCTTGGATGCGTCGTCCTGCTCACGTGAAAGGGCATGAATTTCGATTTGAAGCTGGCGGGCCTTTCTTTCCAGTGTGTCGAGAGCTTCTGGCTCGGACTCGCGAGTGACTCGAACTGCAGCTGCAGCTTCATCAATCAAATCGACTGCAGAATCGGGCAGTCGACGAGCTGTCAGGTAGCGAGATGCGAGAGTGGCGGCAGTGACGATCGCTCCGTCGAGAATATTGACGCCGTGGTGAGCTTCGTACTTTTCCTTCAGACCACGAAGGATAGAGATAGTCTCTGGGACTGTGGGCTCCTTGACAAGGACCTGCTGGAATCGTCGCTCGAAGGCCTGATCCTTCTCAATATACTTGCGGTATTCAGAGAGAGTCGTGGCACCAATGCAATGCAACTGGCCGCGAGCCAGCATGGGCTTGAGAAGGTTGGCAGCGTCCATACCGCCTTCACCGCTAGATCCAGCGCCCATAAGCAGGTGGATCTCATCGACGAAGAGAACGATAGTATCCTTGGAATCTTCAATTTCCTTGAGAACACCCTTCATACGTTCTTCGAATTCACCGCGGTATTTGCTGCCCGCAACCAGAGAACCGACATCAAGAGAAAGAAGACGGCACTGAGCCAGGTTGGCAGGAATATCGGCGTTGACAATGCGGCGAGCGAGACCTTCGACAATGGTGGTCTTACCCACACCAGGCTCACCGATAAGCACAGGGTTGTTCTTCGTGCGTCGACTGAGAATACGAATGACGCGACGGATTTCCTCCTCTCGGCCGATGACCGGGTCGATCTTGCCCTCCCGCGCTAATGAAGTCATATCAATGGTGAATTTCTTTAGGTTCTCATTCTCGCCTTCCGCATCGGCGGTCTTGGAGTCGACCCGCTTTGTACCACGGATTTGCTGGATAGCAGTGTCGATCAACTTGAGGTTGGGGATGTTGGCATCGCCGAGAGCACGCTGAACCTGTGAATCTTGGCAGACAGACTGAATGAGATGATCAACCGCAACGAAGCTGTCCTTTTGGGTTTTCGACAAATCCGTGGCCGATCGAATGACTTTGGAGAGTTGGGGAGAAACACTGGGGTTTTCTGGAGGAGGCTCTTGACTTGGTAGGCGGACCAGTAGCTTCATGAGCGATCGGTCGAGCAGCTGAGCGTCGCCGTGAGCTCGTTCGACCACCTGGCGGAAGAGAGGCGCGGTTGCGGAATCGTGGGAGGAATGGGCACCGGAAGGAGTCTGTTGATCTTCCGATTCATCCGTGGAGGGGTTAAGCAACGCGACTGCCAGGTGAAGAGGCATAATCTGGGAGTGTGCATATTGCTCGCAGAGCCCGCTGGAGTCCAGCAAGGCCTTGTTGGCCCGATCTGTGAACTGGACGCCGTTCATTTTGAACGGGATAGTGGGGTGATTTCAGTAGGTGTAAATGCTGATGTTCCGAGGGATGGGACGATTGTAATAGTGTAAGAGTAGAAAGTAATTGAGCAAGGAAACTTGGAGATATGCAACTTGAAACACGATGATGCAAGTTCATATACTCCTGGCGCGTGGAGTGCCCGAAGCTGCCATTGGGTCCATGTCGTCACTACTAGCTTCCACCGCCTTCCAGAAGCTGCCTGACGTTGCCTGATGTTGCCTGATAGCGCTAAGGATCAGCCCAGACACCGGAAAAACTATTAATCCGGGATAACTATGGACATAGTGTAGCATGTCACTCTCTAGCAATATACGCTCAATGACATTTACATTCTGCTATACACACACAGTACTAAATTTAGTCGATTACCGCCTGATGATATAAGCTAACAGGTTACGATCATATTTAGTCAATTACGCTTTTTGTTGCGTAGGGCAACAGACAGTACCGCCTTGGGCAGATTATGACCAACACGTGATATCAAGCCACGTGAAATACACGCAAGAGTCAGGTGACTGTCGACTTTTGCTGACCTAAGCCCTATCCGTTCCGAGATGAGGTCAGCAGCCTCGGAGTAAATCGCGCAAACCAGCGAACCAGAACCCTTGGATGGTCAGACTCCCCACGTTGGAGGGATGATTCGGTGTTGATGCTGCTTTGAGATTCTGTGCCTTGCAGTGGAGCATTGAAACAAACCTCCTCTTACCCGCAAAAATCAAGATGTGAATGGTCTAGGTTTCTAGGTTGTACATTGAAGTTTATGGTCTGCCACTGACGCCTGCCCAGGCGACATTTACATACGTATGTTGTAGCTAGCTCCAGTTACCTTACCTTCTGCCATCCGTCGCTTACCGTTTTATATCGTGTTCCACGATAGCCGACAGAAAATGTCCCCCGGCTAGTCAATGACGTCAGGTGGGACATACGCAGAGCAATGAGAGTGCGAAGAAATCGATCTCGAACTTTGCCAGGATCAGACCCCCTGCAAGTATCTACTCGAATTATGACGAGGGATTATTATATACGATGTATTCCGCGCTTTCGATTGGAATCATCACCCTTTAGGAAGCCAACTTTCACCGGGCTGCATGGAAGAGGAGCACCGTCTCAGCCCAGGAGCTAAGAGACGACTGGACCGTGGATTGTGGACACTTGTTCCAGGTCGGCGCATCCAGAACTGAAGATCGATCCACACAACTGTCCACAAGTTGTTTTCCCATTGGCTATCTCCTCACGGAAGGTGGTCTTTGGGCTTTTCTTTTACTTTTGTTTCGTGTCTCCTGGCTCGTGAGAGGAGAGGGAAAATAGAAGCGGAAAGGTTCTTGCGGGGCAGAGAGGGGCAGGAGGCTTTATGGCGTTTATGATCTCGATATTGCTTTTCTGACCCTGACCTAGAAGACATACTGAAGCTTACCCTGGAATGGATTCGAGGCCTTTGGATTCCATGTGTACATTGTATACATCGTATGCAGTACTACATGTACTACTTCTATACGGAGTACTACTATAACAATGCTACTATGTACTACGAGGAGGGATCATGCTCCTATCCTATAGCTTATGCGTAGAGTCTGCGGGTTGATTCGTGGATCTCCTTCTGGCCTGCCAGATACGATATTCTTAATTATTTTTCAACAGTTCCTTTCCATGGGTAAGGGTCATAACCGACTCTGGTAGCTCTCCGCCTCCCGAGGTTCCCTAAAAAATAAAAATGAAAATAAAAGCGGTTATTAAAACGTGCTGCCTATGTCATTCGTTCATATAAAGAGTTTTAGCCCCCCTTCTGCATCCTCTTTCATTCTCACGCCATAGTGACTGTAGCTGAGACCATCAAGAGGCCCTCACATTCGCTGGCATAGGACGAACTTGACCCGCCACCCAAACCAGAAATTTCCTGTCGTCCCACAGCTTCAACGGCCGGATTTGAATTATCCTTGCGTTAATTGATCAGAGACTTGATCCACTGCAAGTTTATTTACGCTTACCTTGCCTTTCCCTGAGACGAACCTGCAGATCGCAGTTTTCTTGGTCAATATCAAATATTGTACGACGTACAAGAATGTCAGACAAGCCGATCTTCGTGGCTACGCACCCGCGAGCATGCTCGACGGCCTTTGAGCGAGTAAGAGACCAGAGATTCTGATGATCAATTTCATTCCAAACACATATCTGACGGACTACAGGTCTTCATGACTCAGCGAGATACTATCCAATGTGTCCATGAGCCATTCGGCGATGCATTCTACTATGGCCCGGAGCGCCTCTCTAGCCGATTCGCAGGCAATGAGCATGCACAAGAACGCCTGGATAGTGGATTCGCCAATTCGACATATAATACCGTGATGGAAAGGCTCGAGCGAGAAGCTACTCAGGTCCGACCCTTCTTTCTGCGAAATCTCTGGCGTTCTTACACATCCCCCTCGTAATGCTCTTCGTGTTCTCCCCTGTGGATCGAACATGAGGGAAGATTCCTTACCTGTTTATGTTTTCTTTGGTTATTGTACACCGCAGATGTAGCCCGAGGCAATCTGTCCCCCCCCC